>JARBWK010000010.1:36474877-36515173 GCA_030556195.1 Anolis apletophallus
GGGTGGCCTCGGAGGGGCCCTGAGGGGGGGATAGTGTAGCAACCCCGTTCTCCTTTGTGCCTGGGGGGCAGGGGGCGGCCCCGGGGGTCCCAATTGCATTAGGGCCAATTGCGGCTGATGGGGAGATAGATGAAGGGGATGATGAGGTAGCTGGGCCTTCATCTCCCACAGAGAGCTTGGAATGGGATGATGGCTGGCCCGATGGGTATGACAGCTGGGAAAGTCAGGCTGACACTGAAAGTGCTGATTCAGATAATCAGTATGAGAAACCAGGTGGTTTCGGTTCGCAAGAAAGGGTTAGGGAGATAGCGGAGGATGAGCCCATGGAAGCTGAAAGGGAGTCTGGCTCTCATGAAGATAGCGACCCAGGTGCGGGGAGGCGAGGAAGGAGCTTCGATAGGAGACAGAGCATTGAGTCCAGTAAGAGGGAATGGCACCGAAGCCTAGAGCGCCAGAGGAGCGCTAGGTCCCGTAGTACAGATTGGCGCCGAAGCCTAGAGCGTTGGGGGTCTCACCAAGGGAATTAAGTATAGGATCCGTGGAAACGGATCCTCAGTTGCTCGGCCACTTCTGATTTGAAGGGAATGAAGCGAGTGAAGATCCACGGAGCCAGGATTTAGGCTCGTGCTTTGCCAAGAAGTTTCTTGGGCCTTGATTCCTTGAACTTTGCCTTGTTGAATTGCCACGGACCAAGTTTGCTGATCCGCATTGCTTTGCGGAACTTTTTCCAAGTTTTGCCTTTGGATTTATTTACGAACCTTTACCATTTTGACTGAACTTTTTGATACTTTTATGGACAATTATCCTTTTCACCTGTTTCTTATTATTCAATAAATAGTTAGCTGATTACCGTCTCTGTGTGTGTGATTAAGGGGCTGGGCCGAGACCCTGCATTGTGACACTTTAAGGCGCTTCATTGTCAGGGGTCAGCATATCTCAGAGACCGCCTCTCCCCTCTTCGCCGCCAGTGGTCGCCTCGACTCCTCCAACTAAACTTACTATATGTTCCAGGCCCCAGGGAAGTACGTCTCGAGAGCACAAGACGTAGGACCTTCTCCATCTCTGCCCCTGTCTTGTGGAACTCCTTGCCTCCCCACTTGAGGGCCATGCGTGACCTGTGACCCTTTGCTCAGGCACTCAAGACCTGGCTTTTTAGCAGAGCTTTTAATGTCTAATGCAGTCTATTTGGTTTTGTGTATTTTTAATGCTATTGTTTTATGTAAATCGCCGGCCCTGAAGCATTTTAATGGAGGGCGATTAACAAGTGAGAAACTGATGATGATGGTGGTGGTGGTGGTGGTGGTGGTGGTGGTGGTGGTAGTGTAGTATAGAATGTCTTACCAGTGGGTTTTGCGCAGGCGCAGGAAATAGCATATGTACGAATTCACAGGTGACCACTCAGGGAACTACGGTTACAGATAAGCAACCAATAATTCTTTACCCTTGTGGCTTCTTTGTTGTTCAGAATTAGCAGTATCTCCTTTGTGTAACAGTATAAGCCACCAACATTATGGACTCCTAACTATATTTTACACCATTACTAGTAGCCATGTTTTCTCTGTAGAGTTGACTTGGTTTTCTCATTCTTCCTTTGCCAATGGTTTCTCTTTGGCTGCTTCTCACCAACAACAGTTGCTATCAAGTACAAAATTCTGCCCCAACATTGGCCTTTGTGTGTGTGTGTGTGTGTGTGTGTGCGCACACACAAACACATGCATGCATGTATAATTACATTATAAACAGCTAGCAAAAGTACCAAGCTCTGCACAGTTTAGAATACCACTTCAATTGATACACAAAAGACTTCAAGTAAAGACTTCCACAGCTTTTTTTTGGACACATTTGTCTTGTATGACATAGTTTCTGAGCCTATTGAACCAGCTACGCAATTGAGAATCTGAGAGTACAATGTCTTCAAGGAAATTCTGGATCACATGATAAGCAGTCAATCCCCCAAATAATTGCAACTCATAGAGACATTAAAGGGGGAACAGGCATCTCAAAGAGTTAACCTTTTGAGCTGAACATAAAAGCATACAGGGAAAGCCATAAAATGATAGTTGTACAGTAGCCATGTCACTTTGATAAGGAACAGCAGGACTTTGGACTATAAAAGCAAGACACTTTAAGTATTATGAAAAGCATAAATGTGCCGAATTTATGAATGTATGTATGTGTTTAATGCTCTTTCAAACTATCTGCTGCCCAGAGTTCTCTGGGCAGTGTCCAATCTGTTTAAAAAACTATAAAATGCTTAAAAATAACAGCAATACTGTAGGGGAATACTTGAGAAGCAGAATATATAACCAACGTAAAATCAGGAGAATCCTCAACAAGCTTAAATACAACAATGTGATAAAATCTAACTTTATAAAGACATTATACAATACTTGGGAGAATAATGTATGTATGAAGCAAGCCTCCCAGGAGAAGGCATTCTATAGATCGACTGCCATCATCTCTCTCTTATATTCACCGTCCTTGGGACCACCAAGACAGCCTTGAGTGATGGCCTTAGGTACCAGGTAGTTGAGAGGAAATGCTCCTTTAGGAAAGCTGTTTTCAAAGGTGGTCCCACATGTAAAGTACAGCAGTAATTCACAATGATGGTTGCCTAGTCACCGTTCTGTTAGTTGTATTCTTTCCTAAGCAAAGAAGGCTTAGAGACCATAGCCCATGTTTTGGTGACTTCATGATTATATTACGATAGTGTGCTCTGTGTGATGGCCCAGAAGTTGTAACAAGTGCAAAATGTAATAGCTATATTGCTGACTTGAACAGGCCATAGATACTATGTAATATTGGTTTCAAAGGAAATTCATTGACTGCCATAATGTTTCTAGTTTCCTTCAAGCTGTTTGTGAGGGAAAGATCTATATGATTTAGAGCCATGACACTTTAAAAAGTGACTTTCTCTATATATGCTTGCCTGAATATGGAAATATGCTGGAGTGACCCTCTCATAGAGAAATCTTTATGTGAGGACATAGGGCCTTTTCTGCAGTAGTGTTCTGGTTGTGGAATGCTCTCACTTTAGAAGCCCAATTAGTGCTGACATTGGTTTCATTTCAGTCTTAAGTTTAAACACAGCTGTTTATTAAAGTAAGTTGCTCAGAGCACCTCGCTGGAGGGCAACTAATCAAGTAATAAAGATGATGATGATTTGCTTTTTATCTAGTTTCTGGTTTTTAAGATTTTAACTGTTTCACTTGTTTCCATTTAAGATATAATTCAATATATTTTAAACAATAACCTATTTTACTGTTTTAAATTTTAAATGAATTGATTTGGTTTTATTACACATAGCCAGGGGATGGATGGATGGATGGATTTACTGCATCCATGCAAGGTTCTAGATTATCTCTATTCTGGAGAGGTGTAGCTCATATATCAAACTTAGGGCAGGTTACTTCTGACAGCATGCTGTTTATAATTTTCTGGCACCAAGCTGAATGGAACAAACAGATTAACCAGTGGAGTGTGTACACAGAGAGGACATCCCTCCTGCTGCGCCAGCTCCACTGGCTGCCAGTCTGCTACCAAGCACAATTCAAAGTGCTGGTTTTAGCCTATAAAACCCTAAATTGTTCCAGCCCAGCTTACCTGTCCAAACATATCTCCCCCTATGAACCACCTCAGAGATTAAGATTGTCTGGGGAGGCCCTGCTCTCGGCCCCGCCTTTCTTGCAAGCATGACTAGTGGGGACAAAGGACAGGGCCTTCTCAGTGGTGGCCCCTCGGCCATGGAACTCCCACCCCAGCAACATTAGATCAACCCCCCCCCCCTCCTAACCTTCAGAAGGAAAGTTAAAACCTGACTCTGGGATCAGGCTTTCGGATAATAGTGCAGTGCAATAACAGAATTGTAATATGTGCAGTGATTATGCAATGGCTCTGAAATACAATTATGGATGCTGTGATTATATTGAATGTGATGTTTTTAAATGTTTACTATGTATTGATTTAATTTAATTTTAATTTTTAATGGTATTGGAATTGTAAGTGATTTAAGGTATTGAACAATTGTCTATATGTAAGCCACCTTGAGTCCTCTGTGGGATAGAAAAAGGAGGGGTATAAATAGAGTAAATAAATAAATAAGCTTACCTCTTGCCAGACCAAGTGCCATTCCTGGACAAATTCTATGATCTGTTAGACTCGTATAGATGCACAGTTTGTAAGTATCAGAGGCAATTCTTCCACCAAAGACACTGTAATATAAAACAACTTTAAAGAGTTTAAAGACAAAAAAAATCATCATATGAGAACAAGACTTAGAGTTTTCAAACAATAGTCCCCTTCCAAAGCAGAGGCCTTGTGGAGCATTCTGATCAGAAAAGCTCTGGTGTTTTGCTGTGCTTTTGTTTTGCTAAGATTTTGACATTGCAAGACACACAGCATTCTAAAAATTCCAAAGGTTCATTGATAGTCTCTCAAGTTAAGCTAATATTGATATCGGTGAACTGTTGTGTGGTTTCCGGGCTGTATGGCCGTGTTCTAGCAGCATTTTCTCCTGATGTTTCACCTGCATCTGTGGTTGGCATCTTCATAGGATCTGAGGATCTATTACTGATATCCTTTTGGATTGCTCAAGTCAAGGTTTGGATATGTATAATTGAGAATGTTTTTGAACTCTAGTCAGTAGGACCTTGGCTTTCCATCTTGCCTGATGTACTTCTTAGCTGGTACTATGTATTGCTTTTGTTAACAAAAAGGTTTTGTTAGCTTTCATATCTCTTTGCATTGTCTATATGTTTTGATTTTGCATTAATGTTTGTGTCAGGATCACCAACCTTACTGGGATTGTTCTGAACCCAGTAAGACTGGGTGAATTGCATTTTATCTTGGCCTATTTGCCAGCTTCCTGTTCTAACATGTGTCTTGGGATCAGACTGCTGCCCCTTTTTTTGTTCCAGAAGTGGTTATTAAATTGTCTGCATAATATCTTTAAAGTTGTCGCCACTCTGCTGCTTAGCCTTGTGTTATCTTAATTGAAACAACAACAAATATTTTCAGATGAATTTCAGATGAAAACTTACATTGATTAGAAAGAGATTTGTTGCAAATCTTTCATTGGTCCTTCCATCAATGACAACATGGGAGAAATGTGACAAGCAAAGCCACTTTGAGACTGATGAGTCCACTGTGCCTTCAGCACTACTGTTGAATTTAAGTGAAACCCTCAACTATAAATCAATCACTATCAATTAATACAATTGCTACAAATTAACTCATTCCAGAGAAAGATGAACATGACTTGACAAGACAGATGGATCTCTCTTTCTCTCATACATACACACACACACACACACACACACCCTTGCAGCTGTCTCTGTCTTATCTAAATTCAGTCTAAATGTATTGGCACTCATCCAGTCCATTGGCCTGTCTAAGCACTGGCTCAATCACCAAGTGTCTTAAGATAAAAGGAAAGGTTTGAGTTGAATGTCATCCACATACCGATGACACTGCAACCCACATCTCCAGATAACTTCGCTTAGTGATTTTTGTAAATGTACAGCTGTGAAGAATAAAATAGATCTCTTAAAAACTGTGGTATGGTTGTTGTTGTTGTTGTTGTTGTTGTTGTTGTTGTTGTGTGCCTTCAAGTCATTTCTAACTCATGGGGACATGGAGCTGAATTTATCATGGAGTTTTCTTGGCAAGGTTTGTTCAAAGCGGATTTGTTTTTGACTTTCTTTGAGGCTGAGAGAATGCAAATTGCCCAAGGCCACCCAGTTGGGCTTCCATAGCTGAGCAGGAATTCAAGCCTGGTCTCCACAGGCATCATCAAATACTCACAGAGGTTGGTATTCTGTGAGCCAGCATTTTACTGCAGACTTCAAATACAGAGAAATAATAATAATAATAATAATAATAATACCATTACAAGTGGTCCCAGTGGTAATCAGAACACAGGGTGCCGTGCCAGATATCAGCCAGCATTTGTAAACAGTAAACATTGACAAAATCATGATCTGTCAACTGCAAAAGGCCACCTTACTTGGATCTGCACGCATCATTCAAAAATATATCACACAGTCCTGAGAATCGGTCGGGCGAAGATGGCGGCAGGACGGGCACTCTAGGGCTCCCTGGAGTGTCACCTGCTTTCCTGGCTGGAGGGCGATTTGCGCCCCCCTCCTTGCGGACAGAAGCGTCCGAAGAGAGCGCGAAGCCGGCGGACGGGGTCCGGCGGCCCCAAGGATCTCCCCCTCCTCAAGAGGGAGAGGTTGAGCAGGCCCGGATCGCCGCCATTGCGGCGAGCGAGCCGGGAAGCGGGTGGCGACCCGCACTTACTGCCAGCCCAGCCCGGCCTCCCCTCCCCCCACCTTAAGCAGAGGGCAGGAGGTGAAGAAGAGACGAAACAGAAGGAGGCCGTGAGTACGTGGAACAGCGGCCCGTGCGGCATCGGGGAGGCGCCATTGGAGACAGAGGGGAGGAGCGCGGACGAGCAGCAGGGATCCCAACAGCCCCACGGAAGCCCCCACACTCAGGGGATCGGGCCCCCAACAAAAGAGACACAAAGGCCCAACAAGCAGGCCGCACAGGGGGAGCCAATCATCCCTGGCAAAGGCAGAGGGAACGGGAGGAAAAGAGCTACAGGGCGCCAAAATGGCGGATGAGCTCTCACAGTCCTAGGAGCAGGGAAGAAGAAGAGCTTTTTGGCGGGAGCGCCATCTTGGGAGAGGGAAAAGGACATTTTTCCAATAGTAAAACAGGGAATAGCACAACTGACAATAGAACTATGTCGGCACTGCATGAACGGACCTCAAGAGCAAAAGAGCGGAGGATAATGCAAGAAGAGGGACCAGAGGAGGAAGGAATAACTTTGAGGGACATCCTTGCAGAACTATGAAAAATAGGGGAAGCTCAAGACGGATACCTACGGAAGATGGATGCCATAATGTCTCGGCAATAAAAGCAAATGGGAACGATCCGGGAGCACTTCCAACGTGCAAGAACAGAACCAACCGAAGAGGCGCTCCTCACAATGCCAGAGCTGCTGACCCTCTATGATGATGGAAAAGACGCACCCCAGGTCAAGGGGGAAAACGCAACAATACATGAAGGCAGAGAGAAGAGAGGGAAGGAGAATACAAAACCGCAAGAAATACCAAAAGAAAGAGGACCTCACTTCAAAAATAGTGAGGAAGTTTCACTGGAAGTTGCAAGAATGGCTTGAAGGGCCCTAAAACCTCTGCCCCCAAAAAAGAAGAGGGGAAAACCAAGGGGCCGCTGCAACACCCAAAAGCCCCATCCTGGATACAGATAAGAACAAAAACAAAAAGATTGGGACGCAGCCCAATAGGAAGAGAAGCTGGAGGAGAACAACCCAGCAAGGAAGAAAGAAAAACCTAAAGAAAAATTGCCCCTACTCTCTAGAGGCGTATTTTAGGCCTACGAGATGTGGCATCCTGGGGATGGATATAAAAGGCCTCGAATCTCCTAAAGAGAATGGTTAGAAAGGAAGCCGAGGAAAACGAAAAGGTACAGATCCAGCTACACTAAAAGACAAGAAACGGACAATGGACACCAAACACTGGAAAGATTTTGTAGGCTAAGGAAAAAGAGTTTTTTTAAAAAAAGGACAAAAACTAAAAACAACAGATTGCTTTTATACCAAGAGGGTTATGAAGACCCGTCTCTGGAAAAAGAAGGAAAAAGAGCCTAAAAAGAAGACTTGTAAAAAAGAAATGTCCAGCTTAACAAGGAGAGAGACTGTACGAGAAAAACAAGAAGCATCCATGAACAAGGAACTTAGAAGAAAACAAGTTACCCCTATCCCTATCTTTTCTCAGCATCATTACCCAGTACTATCCTTCCCAGATCCCGGACCAAACAACCTCCTTCACCGCCCCTAACCCTTACCCCTTTTACCCCTCATCCCCTGTTACCACCCCCCCGCACCCGCCTTCCCACCCCCGATGGCCCCCCTACCCCCCTCCCCCATCACCACTCTCAGCCTCTCCTTTCTCTATCTTTCCTACTGTCCTTTACCTGAAATTGTTCCCCCACTTTTACTGTTTAAGGAAAAACCCTAATAAATATATTTCAAAAAAAATCACACAGTCCTAAACGCTTGGGAAATGTTCGACTTGTGATTTTGTGATATGTACTGTGTTTTTGTGTTAGTAAAATAATAATAAAAGCATTGTTAAAACAAGAGATAAAACGCTATTAAAATACAAGATACATAGAGTTAAAATACAAGTTAAAATCCACTGATGAAATGCAGATTAAAATTGACCAGGTAGGCATATTATAAAGACCAAAAATCACTTAAAAGTTGTGTTTCATATTTATGTTAAGGGCTTTTCCCAGTTTGTCACTGAAATTCAATGGCTAGATTTGTATCAATGTTCAATGGTGAAGTAGGCAATGTGGTCTACATGATTATTTCCCATTACTCATTGTAGATATTACAGCCATGATGACCACCACCACCCGTAAAAAAAATCTTGGTTTTTATGCCTGTTCCTGGGATAATTTAGGATTCTGATTCAGAAAATTGCATTGGATTGACTGCATAAGCTCTAGTTTCTTAGATACGGTTGTCATGATTTTCTATGGGAGAGCAGATGGAGACTGGTAGATGATGTGTTCTGCATCTAAAAAACTAGAGCTGATAGGAGGGAACCGGTGTCATTTTTTGGAATTAGCAGGTAGAATATACCCAGAAACAGGTCTAACATTTGAGGCACCAAAATATGTGATCATGCCATTCTCATTCACATAACCTTGTTTGTTTGTGGGTCTAAGCAAAATCAGCTGACTTGAAAATAAATAATATAATGCTGGCAGTGGGCTTCCAAGATATACGCAGATCTCTTCAGACCTTTATATTATCTCTAGTAGTTTCATGCACAAACATTTACCGATCTATTATAGAAAATATATCATGCCATGCAGAAAAAAAATTGTTGAAGGAAATTCCTGCAATTCACATGCTTTATGTGCCTCCACACTCACATGTATCTGTATGACCAATCACAGTTTCAGTTCTGTATGGACTAAGCTGAGTACATACATAAGAATGGTTGTTTGCTTAGTGAAGTACACAAGTTACTGAAATATTTCTTCTAAAAACACCTCACAGAAATATATTCACAAAAGCTACAAGATATCATGTGTTATTTCTGATTTGAGCAACCTCCTCAGAATATATTACACTTTTTGGTATCAGTTCTGGCACTCAGAATTGGATGCTTTGTGCCTTCGGTTAGTGATGTTGTATTGTGTGCCTTCAAATCATTTCTCACTTCTAGCAGCCCTCAAGCAAACCTATCACAGAGTTTTCTTGGTGAGGTTTGTTCAAAGGCATCTGTGTCATTTCCATTCTCTGGGGCTGAGAGAATGTGACTTTTCCAAGCTCACTCAGTGCGTTTCCATGGCCAAGTGGAGATTTGAAATTTACTCTCCAGAGTTATGGTCTAGCACTCAAACCACTATACCACACTGTCTCTTGTCACATTTAGTAATATTCAAACTTTATAAACATCTGAAATGTTTCCGTATGCTATTTTTATGGCTTTAGAGCAGTGCTTCTCAGCCTTCCTAATGCCGCAACCCCTTAATACAGTTCCTCATGTTGTGGTGACCCCCAACCATAATATTTTCATTGCTACTTCATAACTAATTTTGCTACTGTTATGAATCGTAATGTAAATATCTGATATGCAGGATGTATTTTCATTAATTGGACCAAATTTGGCACAAATATCCGATACACCCAAATGTGAATACTGGTGGGGTTGGGGTGGGGATGTTGATTTTGTAATTTCGAAGTTGTAGTTGCTGGGATTTATAGTTTACCTACAATCAAAGAGCATTCTGAACTCCACCAACAATGGAATTAAACCAAACTTGGCACACAGAACTCCCATAATCAACAGAAAATACTGGAAGGGGTTTGGTGAGCATTGACCTTGAGTTTTGGAGTTGTAGTTCACCTACACCCAAAGTGCACTGTGGACTCAAACAATGATAGATCTGGACCAAACTTGGCACAAGTCCTCAATATGCCCAAATGTGAACACTGATCACCTACAATTAAAGAGTATTCTTAACCCCACCAATGATATAATTGGACCAAATTTCCCACACATAGACCCCTGTGACCAAAAGAAACTACTGGAGGGACCTGGGATGAATTGACAGTGATTTAGGGGAGATGTAATTCACCTACATCCAAAGAGCAATGACTATGCCAAAGGAATTCCTAAGACCATCAGAAATATGTGTTTTCTGATGGTTTTTGGTGACCCCTCTGAAACCCCCTCGTGACCCCCCCAGGGGTCCCGACCCCCAGGTTTAGAGTTATAATCTTGAATGTTTGCATCATGTTACCAAAGAATATCTATAAATTTAAAATGAATGCCTAACAGACAATAAGGCACCATTTTTATATGCTATCTGTAAAGGCTATAGAACTTTCTTTTGAACTAAATATTTGAATTCTGCAATTATATAAAACATTGTGAGAGCCAGTTCTGAAAATTCTTGACTTGACAAATTTCAAAATAAATTGTTTAATCTTTAAAGGCCTCCCAGCAATGTTTACTTTTATGCAAAAGTCAATTGACAATAATTAGGTGGATAAATAACTAAAGAGATGGCTAATTATTTTTGACTTGTAAGATTCAAAGAAATGGAAAAACTTGGAAATGTTTTGGACCTCCCTTTATAAACTTACACACACGATGTGCTATATATTTTACTCCAAAGCATACCACTTAAGCACTATGGTGATTAATTTTGTCACCACAGCTCAAATAAAATCAAATGATGCATCACATGCAGTCATGTGTAACTTTGCCCCAGTGTTTGGCTGGGCTCCATTGTATATTTTTGCTAGATCCCTCTGCTCTGCCAAAATCAGTGATACCCATTACTTCTTGCAGCCTCTTATGTGCCCTAAAACCTGCTCCAGAGAGTTAGAAAACCCAATGAAACAGGTTTTTAGCATCACATACAGGACTGTGGCATGGGGAGGGGTCACGGTTTCATAAATTTTGGATATAGAAGTTTACAACTGAATGCCTTTTGTCTTGCATTTTAAGCCAAAAAGCAAACTGGATAGGCCAATATCTATTCTGGAGATCAGCAAGGGAGAAGGACGCTTGAACCCTTTCATCTCAGACACTTTCATATTCAAAATTGTTCTCTGTGGCTATTTTTTTTCCATGTGGGAGAAAATGTAAGGGGTGCACAGATAACCTAAAGGTGCTGCTGCTTGTATCAAATCAACAAATATCAAGTGACACCAAGAGCTGGTAGGCTTCAACTTACTCATATAAAGGAGTTAATTATTTTGTCTGAGTTGCTCTCAGTTCTCTAATTCAAGATATTTTACTTCCTGGATGAATTAGAGTGGCATAACCCAGCCTGCTGATCAAAAAGCTGAAAAGCCTTGCTGCACCACTCAGATGTAAATTCCTGCCTTCATTGGTTCCCACCTCATGCTGTTTACTGCTTTACTTTTCTGACATCTCTGCTTGTTTCCTTGCTTGATTGCCTTCCCGCCTGCCTTGGCTATAGACCACGAGTTTCTCCCCCCCCCCTCACATTTGAGGGGGGGGGGGAACAATAGTAGGCTGTGAAGGTTTGAAAATACAGCAGAGTTTATAGGGAGATGGGAATCAACTTACACATTTGCTGTTCTGGTACTATCACTCTTTGTTAACTTCAGCAGGCAACAGTAATTATTTACCTCTTCCAGGATCTGTGTGTCCCACTTGCCCCATGCTTTTATTGATTTGAAAATTAAATTAATCACATGAACTGTAATTTTAAAGGGTCTTGTAATACAATTTAGTTATATCCTCATCAGCAAACAACAGTTGACTTCTCCCAGTCATCCATGTGTTTGTTCTACAAAGAAACTGTAGGATGTATTTGCTACAACATGCTGAATTTTCAACAGATAACACAGTCCATGGCTTCTGGTGTCATGATCTAGACTTCTAGCTGGGTGCTTATTGCTTTTTAAAATGTATACCATATACATGCAAAATTCAGGATTCCCCAAACATGATAAGACTTCTTGCTTTTAAGTGCTTCATCTCTATTTCATGATTTATCTCTATTTCTATAGATAAATATGGCTGCTTTTAAAGATTGGCGCACTGCTATATTTATTTCGTGTTAGAATCGACTTGAAAAACTGCAAGTCACTTCTGGTGTAAGAGAATTGGCCATCTGCAAGAACGCACAGATCTTTGATGTTTACCATCCTTGTGGGAGGTTTCTCTCATGTCCCTGCATGGGAAGCTGGAGCTGACAGGAGAAGCACAACCCACTCTTCCCAGATTCAAACCTCCGACCTGTCGGTCAGCAGTCCTGCCGGCACAAGGGTTTAATTT
Source organism: Anolis apletophallus (assembly GCA_030556195.1). Classification (NCBI taxonomy): domain Eukaryota; kingdom Metazoa; phylum Chordata; class Lepidosauria; order Squamata; family Anolidae; genus Anolis; species Anolis apletophallus. The sequence goes on from JARBWK010000010.1 coordinate 36,487,243, forward strand.
GTTGTGTCACTGGGGGCTTCTACACTAATAATAGTTAGTTACATTTAAACCCTATGTTTTCTCCATTGAGCTCAAAGCACCCTACTTGGCATTCACGTTTTCTGCTTGATCTTCCAGATAGCTCTTTGGTGTAGGCCAGGGTGAGAGAGAACAACTGGCCTAAAATCAGCCAGTCAGTTTTGATGTGTCTTTCAGAAATAATATGTGCTGACTTGTCCTCCTGCCCCCCAGTGCTTGCTTTAAAAATTAAAACTGAACTTCTTTCTGAGCTGAGAAGTATCTGGAACCTATGTTACCTGGATTGAAAAATACTTATATACCCAGATATGACAATGGAAATGTGGAAAGACCAGGAGGTTCTACCACCAATATCTAGATGTCTAAACAAGGCTGGGATCAGATTTATGTGTAGTTTCCCTGCCCCAACACTATTTTATAAAGATGGGGAAAAACCACACAGTTAAAACTTTGGGAGAAGGCATCAAATTGCTCAAACAGTTTGATCTTTACCAGAGATAAGACACTTGGCAGAAGGCCAGAAGATGGAGAGGAGGGAGGGGGAAGAGAAGAGTCAGGGAGTAAAAAAGAAAAAAAGATAATCAGCAATGCATGCCAACTAGAAGCACAGACAAACAGCCATAATTAACTAAAGGGGCAGAAGAACTTGTTATCCAGTAATTTTTGTTTAATGTAAAGAATGTGAATAACCATAAGTAATAATCCACAAAGGAGGTGTCTTTGTATGCTTTATAAGCGTTTAAGGGGAGGTGACCGCCTCTGAGACAAGGGGAGTTGAAAGCTGGGAGGACACTGTCCTTGAGCCTGGGACAAGGGATCAGCAGCCATTGTAAATAATTAGGGTGGGAGGGTAGGGAAGACACCGGCCCTGAACAATCCGTCTGGAAGATGGCAAGAAGTAGCTTCATTTCCATTCCTCCCATTTGTACTCAGTCAGTACAAATTTGTCCTTTTGATGCACTTTATCTTGTCCCACAGTGAAGTTTAATCCTACTGTCTGTCCCATCTGAATCTCCCGCAAGATATACTACTCTATTTATCTCACCCAGGGGTTTTATAATTGTATCCCTTGCATTTGGCCCAGCCCATTGTGTTCAATTCTTTTACCATATATTTTGTGTTTATTCTATTGTATTATTTTGTGATTGTTGCACTGTATTTGATGTTATTTTCTGTTGTATGTATTTTATTTTGCCTTACTGTAATTTCTAGGGCTTGGTCTCATGTTAGCCGCCCGAGTCCCCTTGGGGAGATGGTGGCAGGGTATAAATACAGATGATGATGATGATGATGATGATTATGCATTTTGCTTGTAGCCCAGTTTTCAAAATTCCAGTATAAAATGTTCCATGGTTCTGCTTGCAAGTATACATACTTCTGCAATAAACCATAACATTTTGCAAACTAGAATTTTGTCTCAATAGTTACAAAATTTAAACCAGTGCAAGGATAAACTCCACACATGTATATCAATTCTGATTTCCTCTCCTTGCATGCACGGATGTAATATCTTTCTCTTTCTGCATGAGAGGAGTAATCATTTAGCCCTCATTCTGCCTCACCTGTCAGAAATGATATGGGTTCCGGGTAAGGTTTTTGCAGTATTGAGTCAAATGATTAGTTGTTCCAAGCCATCCTGATCTAAATCAATCCAGACAAAGATATATGTAGAGATTCTTTACACAGTTCCCCAACCTATTCTTTTATGTTCAGGAAAGATAAAGCTCATCAGGAAAAATACCCAGGAGGGGCGTATCTTGAGAAAAAAAAAAAGAGAAGTAGGAAAATGGTAGAATTCTACTGGAATTTAGGAGCTTTGATACTGTGGCCATGGAAAGCTCTTGTCCTTTTTCTGGCTATTATTCATTTCTGATTCTCATTTCTTCTTATTTGGATATATGCTCTCTTATCTTTCTAATATAGTTGAAACTGTGTATAACCATTAAAATATCTTCATAAAACAGCAATGCAAACAACATAAAACAGACAGATTCAGCATATAGAAATAGAAATCTGTCCACTACAGCCTTCCAGATTTAAACATTTAGGAATGGCACAAATCTGCATGAGACAGCAAGAGAGGGAGAGGGCCAACCATACTTTGTGGGATATGGTCTACTCTGGTTAATTGACACTAAAAATACCTTTTGTCTTTTGCACACTGAACAAATGTTTTCCTTCATCAGAGTCTTGCCTCTCCACCACATCTTAGGGAATGGGCAGGCCAATATGGAAGAAGACATGTATATTATATCATACCTTTGTGTTTTTAATCAGAAGCACATTTCACTTCCTTTCCTTTTACAGTAGGTTTGGATAGTCCACTGTTGTTACTAGGGCTGTCAGGAGAGGCATCCGACTTCATGGCAACCTCTGTTTGAAAGACTGTCAGGCTCAGGTCCCTTAAAATATAGAGAACAAGAGAACATTTAAGCCTTGAGGTTGCCCATGAATAATTAGCACCCAGAGATAACTCAAAGCAGATACACAAGTCTTGTAATCTGCCTTTGTCCCAAGATAAGTTATGGGAACTATTTCTAAATTTGCAATTACACTTATAAATTAACATATGTAAATGATATCCATATTTGTACCATATTTTGTCCTCTTTTTGGTAGTGTTGGTTCTCTTTTTTAAATAGTGACCACCCTGTTTGTGTTTGTCATTTAGCGAAAGGGAGGCAGCCAGTGTTGTGTATTAAATAAAATGATCAGGGGAAGTCCTCAACAGCAGAACAGGCAGATGATAAAAACTGTGAAGGCGGATGAAGGTTGCAGCAGATAAGACACCACCAATCATCGTGGTATCCGTGCCATTGGATTAGAACTTATTTCTGTGAAGACTGTGCGTTGGTTGCCATGCACCAATTTCCACACATAAAACAGATTCATGGACAGGCAGCCAACAAAAGCACCATGGGCAGAACTGAAATCTAGACCCCTAGCTGTGGATATGGGTATGGTTTCAGCCCATAGGATATGGATTCAGACCAGGGTTTGAACAGCTGATTTCCCATGGTCACCTACTGGGTGACCTTAGGCAAGTCACACTTTCTCAGATTTAGGAAAACACAAAGGCAAATCTGTCTCTGAATTGAATCTGCCAGGAAAACCCGTGATAGGTTTGATTTTTGGTCTCCATAACTCATAAATGGCTTGAACATACAGAAAAACATTAGCTAGGCCAGTGGTTCTCAATCTGAAGGTCCCCTGATATTTTGGCCTTCAACTCCTAGAAATCCTAACAGCTGGTAAACTGGCTGGGATTTCTGGGAGTCGTAGACCAAAACATCTGGGGACCCACAGGTTGAGAGCCACTGAGTTAAGTCCTTTCTCAATATACAACAAAGCACAATGATTCTACTTTAACTATCAGAGTAACATCCTATGGAATTGTCTGATTAGTAGATTGGTAAATCAGTAAAGCTTTCTGGATGAGAGTTCCAAAAGCATTCTCTTCAAACTGCAAATCCCATGATTCCATAGGATGTTGTCAAAGTGGAGTCATGGTGCTATAAATGTGTCATATGAAAAGCCCCCCAGCCATTGCTTATATTAAGGAGATCAGGGCTCACAATTAGTTGCTAACTATTATAACTGCCAGATGTAAACTGCTATATACTGCTACTCAGAAGGAACCTGAAGCCCCTTCCACACAGCTGAATATAATCCCACGTTATCTGGGATAAATGGCAGTGTGGACTCAGATAACCCAATTCAAAGCAGATATTGTGTGATTTTCTGTCTTGGTATTCTGGATTATATGGCTGTGTGGAAGGGCCTCTATTGAATAAAACAAGATAGCAGTATTAGTTTGTTTCAATATTAAAAGGATAGGGACTTTGCAACTTTAAAGATAAATCAGGTTTTTTTCATCAAAATATTTCATAAATTCCAGCCTATTTCTTAGATGACATAGAAAAGGTGGATTGTAGTCTATGAAATCTTACATTAAGATAAATTGGATTATCTGAAAGGCGTCTTAAATTTGATGAGATTTACTCTCAAGTAAGTGTGCTTAGGACACAGCTTTTCATAATCTTCTATCAGATGGATGGTGAACCGAATTATTTGTTTTAGATGTGTTTTCGGTGCTATAAATGTGTCACATGAAAAGACCTCCCAGCCATTGTGTTTTGTTTTCCTATGGATTAAGAGGAAGCTATTCTCAAGAGAATTAAATGTTAACAAAGGTAGACCCCGCCACCTCCAGTGATCAAGCTTCTATTAGTTTGTATAGGGAGGTAGATTTATAATCTGCAATTTTGTGTTCTAGAAAGAAGTCAAAAGAAGTTGAAGACCATCAAAGCAAACTCCAGAAACTGACATATGAGGTTGGAATGTCCGAATCTCGGTATGAATCACAATGGATAAGGACTGTCTGCAGCTGTTCTAAAATATAGAGGATTTGATCTTTTTGTTTCGACTAGCAGTCCTAAACCTAGGTTTCCGAGTGCTTTTTGACTACTAATCACAGAATTTCTGACTATTGACCATGATGGGGCTTGAAGTATCGACATATCGGCACACAAGATTGGAAGTATCTTTTTTCACTTTTTCGTTTTTTCCTTCTTGTGTCTATTTTTTTCTTCATTCATTACTTGCATTTCTTGCATTTATGACCTGTTTTTATTTTAATTTTCTTCATTTCTTCCTCAATTTTCCTGTTTGTCTTACATTTCTTTCCCCTAATTTCTGCCTCTATTAACATTTTAAGCCTGTTGAGAATCACGACTGCTTTTTTCTTCAGTTTTTAAGATGAGATATTTTTTAAAGTATAGTATTATTACCAATTATTGTGTTTCCAAATCACATTCATGTCTCCTATATTTCACAGCATAGTAGTTTCACTTTGATAAATTCTTTGCATAATGCTTACATTTACAGTAAAGTGTGTGTAAAGATAAGTGCTTATAGATGCTTGCTGGGCGTATCTGTTAGGAAATGTGGTCATTTTTGCTTTTAGGTTTAATCATGCCCTGACAGAACGAGAACAGTCTTTGTTTGTCTGCCAAAAAGCGTACTGCCGTTTACAGGAAGAAATTATTGAGAAAGAGAGGAAAGAAGAAGACCTTAAGAAACTAACCAACCATTTGGATAGTGAACTGGAAGCAATTAAGAACCTCCTCAAGCAACGAGAAGAAGAAGTGGTAATGCTTAAGCAAGAAAGGTAATCAGAAATGACTTGTCATGCATGGCATTACAGGACAGGATGTTCTGCCTAGATTTTTTTTTTGAGAGTGTCATTGAGCTACAAGTCCCCCTAACAACTTGACTCTTTTCAGTTCTCCACACCCAAAACAAATCTTTAAAGAACACAGTGTTTTCTGGTACAGAGGTGGAGAGGGGAAATACATTTTGAAGAAGGAAAACAGTATTTTTTAGTGCAGACCTCAGAATTTTCACCTCATGCAGAATTCAAGAGATCTCTTTTTTGCTGTGTCAGAAGCAACTTGAAAAACTGCAGGTTACTTCTGATGTGAGAGAATTGGCTGTCTGCAATGGCGTTGCCCAGGGGATGCCCCGATGTTTTACCATCCTGTGGGTGGCTTCTCTCATGTCCCCGCATGGGAAGCTAGAGCTGACAGATGGGAGCTCACCCAGTCTTGCAGATTCAAACCACCAACCTTCAGGCCAGCAGTCCAGCCGGCACAAGGGTTTAACCCATTGTGCTACCACAGTGCATTCCTTACTATGCCTATTCCTTACTATGTTGTTAGAAATCAGGTTAATTTATTAAGGGGTGAATGCAAGTATTGCATCTTAACATTTTCTAAAAAAGGAACCATCCTCTTTTCTAAGTTGAATGGTGAAAGGCAAGAGGCTGCCAAGGGAGAACCTATAAAAAAGCTGACCCTCTAAACCAGACCTGGGCAATTACCGGCCCTCCAGGTGTTTTGGACTTCAACTCCCAGAAATCCTAGCCAGTTTACCAGCTGTTAGAATTTCTGAGATTTGAAGTCCAAACACCTGGCGGGCCGGTAATTGCCCAGGTCTGCTCTAAACTCTCTTTGCCATGGTGCCACCTCTGGTGGTGGAAGATAGTTACAAGTAACATGTTGGTTTATGGTAAAATCTAATTATGATCAACTTTCTCTGGACTGGGACATTTACTGAAGCCTTAATGTAGCATGTAAAATGTTTAAAGTGATTCACATCCATCATGGTAGCCTTTAAAATAGCTCATTGCAGTGAGTGAAGCCAGTACGTGGCACTGCTATGACTTCAAAGCATTCTGTATGTGTGAATATAATTGTATTTTAATGTATTTTAGTGTCGAATGCTGGAGGGTTTTATATTGTGTTTTACACTGCAATTGTGATGTAGGCATCAAATTATGCCTTTTGGAAGCCACTCTGAGTCCCCCCTCGGGGGTTGAGAAGAGCGGGGTAAAATGCCATAAATAAATAAATAAAATAAATAAATAATTCTGTATGAAGAGAGGACTCACATCTGTCCCTGCGAAAGTAGGGAGGCATATATTTGCCCCCTTTCTCCTGACATCATTTCCAGTAAAGACATGAGTGTCATCTTAGTTACTTCTCTCATTTACTGCCCTCTATGTTGTCTCCCTGAGCACAGTTGATACCTCAAAAGATGGGTCCGTGTGTTGCTCATGTGAATTCAAAGTTAGCAAGACATTTCAGCTGAGTTCAGGGCTCCCATAATCATATTTCTGTTTCCGTTCTGAGAATTGGGCATCTGTCACAATTGGCTTCACATCTTGTTATTGAGAAAATAGTACAGTTTGTAACATTGTATCCTGCATTTTTTTCTAAACATGCTGCCTTATGATAGAAATTTGCTGGCTGTTTGTGGTCAGTGGCGTTTTCAAATTGCTGGCATTGTTGATTGCCTTCAAATTATTTCTGACTTATTGCAGCCCTAAGATATACCTGTCAAGAGACAAACATCAAAACTGAATCTAGTGTACTCAGTGGCATCATTTGTATGGCAAGAGTTCTCAATGTTCTTTAAACAGAGAGACAATAATCATTGAAATAATTCAGGCTCATCTAATTTGTGCAGGGTTGTTGTAGAATTCTAACTTGAGGTTTTTAAAAACTATGTTTTTAAGTCAGGACCTTCAAAGCTGCAATATGGGATAGTTACATAAACACAACAATACATGCAGAGCTGTCTCTGACTTGACAGAGAGTGGACGTTATGCATGTGGGAATTGGACAAGCTACCTTTTGTGTAGATATATTTTATATCAATCTTTTATTTCCTCTGAAATTCAGTAGAGAATTTATCTCTTAAGCTGTCATATTTTCTTGAATAAAGGCATCCGATCTGTGTATTTTAAAAAAACTGTAGAATTCTTATGCATTAATTCCTTTGTTAGGTGCAGTGAGAGTGGACTAACTGAATCATTGGGTTTAATATAAATACTGTTGTATCTATTCTAAAGCCTTTGACTGTGTGGATCATAATAAATTGAGGCAAGTTCTTGGTGTAATGGGGATACCAAGTCACCTTGTCTGTCTCCTGAGGAATCTGTGTAACAACCAAGTAGCAACACTAAGAACAGACCATGGAACAACAGACTGATTCAAGATTGGGAAAGGAGTATGGCAGAGCCGTATACTCTCATCCGACCTATTCAACTTGTCTGCAGAACACATCATGTGACGTGCAGGTCTTGATGAATCCAAGGTTGGGGTTAAAATTGCTGGAAGAAACATTTAACCACCTTAGATATGCAGATGATACCACTTTGATGGATGAAAGCGAGGAGGAGCTGAGGAGCCTTCTAACCAAGGTGAAAAAAGAAAGTGCAAAAGCTGGCTTGCAGTTAAACATTTTTTTAAAACCAGGATTAAGGCAGGCAGGCTGATTGATAATTGGCAAATAGAGGGAGAAAACATGGAGGAGGCATAAAGATTACTTCAGATGCAGACTGCAGCCAGGAAATCAGAAGGCGTTTACTTCTTGGAAGGAGAGCAATGACTGATCTCGATAAAATAGTGAAGAGTAGAGACATCACACTGGCAATGAACATCCGCATACTTTAAGCAGTGGTATTCCCCATAGTAACCTATGGATGTGAGAGCTGGACTATAAGGAAGGCTAAGCGAAGATAGACGCTTTTGAACTGTGGTGCTGGAGGAAATTTATGAGAGTGCCTTGGACTGCAAGGAGATCAAACCAGTCCATACTCCAGGAAATGCCTGGCTGCTCACTGGAGAGAAGGATAGTAAAGGCAAAGTACTTAGGCCACATCATGAGAAGACAGGAAAGCTTGGAGAAGATAATGATACTGAGGAAAATTGAAGGAAAAAGGGAGAGGGGCCGACCAAGAGCAAGATGGATGGATGGTATCCTTGAAGTGACTGGCTTGACCTAGTAGGAGCAGGGGATGGTCACAGATGACAAAGAGCTCTGGCGTGGAATGGTCCATGAAGTCACAAAGAGTCGGAAGTAGCTGAACGAATAAACAACAACTATTGCATCAAGTTAGGATTATCAATATGATTAAGGCATCCTTAATCTATGAGATCAGTATTCACTGGAAGAATGCCCTTCCACAGGAATTTTTCCATATATTTTTCAATACCTTATTAAGAAAGAAACTGTTAATATTTGAAGTGGACCACATTCACTTAAATTGTGTAGCATGGCAGTATGCAGATTACTATGACACTTATTAAAGCAGGATTGATTTTACATCCATTGACACACCAAAAAAAGGCAGCTTCGTATAGCCCGTAATGGACTTAATGAGTGCATCCAGTTCCTTAACTCACTCATTCTTTTAGTTTGTTAGGATTATTTGATGGTGAACCAATGGAAAAAAATCATATTTATTAAACACAGAACTAGCAGTACTATTACTTGTCTGTTTCAAGGAAATTCACAATGTGGGTTTCATTAGAAAGGGTGAGATTTAGGCCAAGATGAAATGTCAGGAAATTTGATTATATTTCCAACTTTCGGAAGGGAGGAGGATCAGAATCAAGTTGTAGTTTGGGAAGAGGCATTGAGCCTTCCCCTAACTCATATCCATAATCTGAATTGTAGGGATTGCACCTGCTCCCTCTCTGTTGTTGTTCTTCCGCTGGCAGACTTCCATTCCAAGTCTTAGGCTTCCGGTTTCTTAAGTGCATTCTTCATTTTGATTAGATTGAGCCAAAGTATTGGAAGTCTTTAACTATTTTGATGTCTTCATTGCCCATTTGGAAGTATATACATCATCTGTGGCCATTATTTCAACCGTGATACAGCTTTTGTAGTATCTTTCTTAATTTCTCTCAATATTCATTCCAGGTTTATCCTATTTTTTGCAAGTAATATGATGTCATCTGCATATCTTACAATGTTGATGGTCCTTCCTCCAAGTTAAATTGCCTCCTTCCTCTGAATCGAATCCTACTTTCCATATAATCTGCAGCTCATTTAAACGTATTGGGTGAAAAAATGCAGAGTTGTTTTATCCCCTTGACAATAGGAAAGCAGTTGTTTTCCCACTAGATCTCTAGTTCCCAACATTTCTAATGCCATACCCCTTAATACAGTTCTTCATGTTGTGGCAATCCCCAACCATAACATTATTTTGGAGTTATTGCTGGGATTTATAGTTAATCACAATCAAAGAGGATTCTGAACTCCACCAATGATGGAGCTGAACCAAACTTGGCACACAGAGCTCCCATAATCAACAGAAAATACTGGAAGGGTTTGGTGGGCATTGCCCTTGAGTTTTGGAGTTGTAGTTCACATACATCCAGAAAGCACTGTGGACTTAAACAATGATATATCTGGAACAAACTTGGCACAATATGCCCAGATGTGAACACTGGCGGAGTTTGGAGAAAATAGACCTTGACATTTGGGAGTTGTAGTTGCTGGGATTTATAGCTTACCTACAATCAAAGACCATTCTGAACCCCAGCAACGATAGAATTAGTCCAAACTTCCCACAGAAAATACTGTGTTTTCTGATGGTTTTTGGTGACCGCTCTGACAGGTAGGTTTTTGAAGGAAAACATAGTCCTGGGATTAAGCCAAAAAAGGATTTTGTAGATTAAAAACTAGGAGGATGTTGAACTCAGGACTGAATCACATGTCTCAGTCAGTGCACAGAATACATTGGACCTTATCGGTGTATAGTTCTCAGACTCCAGCAGCCAATATGTTCATGAAGTAGGTATCCAAGTACTGATGCTGCTTGCTAAAGTTTATAGCATTTTAGGTTATGATTTAAGGTAGGTTATAATTTCTAGACATCATAATCAGGAAATTAGACTTTGGATGGTTGTATATCCCTTCTCAGTCCACATGTAGGCTTATGGAAATAAGTATTGCTGGATCTACTGCAGTTTTGATCTGTAACGCTGGAAATAGCACGGGTTATTTAATGGGACCAGAATGACTGCACAGGAAGAGGGTCTGTAGACATAAGTCTCCATAACACACAAGAAACACTCTAGTACACTTTGCTGGTTGAGCCATTGCTGAAGCCTTACAGTTATATCAGGTGACTGAAAAACAGAATTGACCTTGACATACCATTAATCAGTCTGCATCTTGACACCTAAATTACATTAGAACAGAAGAAGTGTTGTTCTGAATCAGACCAATGTCTGGCTCAGCATCTTTTTTCTCCCAAAAGTGACTAACCTGAATTTAGAGATGGGCTAGGTCGGATTTCTCAAGAAATGTTTTGGCAATCAGTGCTCTGATGTTTTTCTCTTTCTTTTCAGACTGTATTTGAGATAGAATTTCAGCACCTACCCTCATTGCATTTCCACATTAGCTGGGTTGATTTTCCCCCCAGACAATTTAGTGGGAATTTTCTATTTTAGCATTGCCTAAAACAGGCATGTCCAACTGGTGGCCCGCGGGGCGTACACGGCCCGCCAGCCCCCTGGACGCGGCTCGCAAGAACTCAGCTGTTTTTATTTATTTATTTTTTTAAAAAATCGATCTTCGGGGGGCAGGGCCACCAAAAGGGGCAGGCCGGGCAGGACGCCGGGCATGCGCAGCAGCGGCCTGCCCCTTTTCGGCAGGGCTGGGTAATGTCCTGATGTCACCCAGGCACGCTGAAAAGGGGCAGGCCGCGCAGGACGCCAGGCATGCGCGCCAGGGCAGGAGCGGCGAGGCGCTCTCCGCCATCTCCCTGGCTGTTGCAGCGGCCGCGCCTGGGAGTTTACCTTCCTTCTCGGAAGGAAGAGAAAGTGAGGTAAGCTCCCGGGGCAGCTGCTGCAGCAGCCAGGGAGATGGCGGAGAGCGCCTCGCCGCTCCCGCCCTGCTGCGCATGCCCGCGAGCGGCCACGCCCCCCACGAGCAGCCACACCCCCTGCGAGCGGTCACGCCCCCTGCTGCGGCCCCCCAGGTGATCACTCACCAGAATTACGGCCCTTGGGCCTGAGAAGTTGGACAGCCCTGGCCTAAAACATTGGTATGTGTCTGAAAACTTGAATGCCATTTTTGCTCCTATAATCAGCATGAGGAGAATCCTTTGTTTGAACATTTCCATATTTTGTTTTGAACAGTATCAAGCACTTTACATTATCTTAAAAGTTATTAAGACACCCCCCCCCCACACACACACACACACACATGGATCTTTTGTGTTTAGTATTGGTAATTGCTTCTGGTTTAATTCTAAAATAGGTGTGAACAATACTTTTGTGGGACCTCTGCATTATCAGAAATAAGCGTATTGCCCAATTTTGTTTGAGGATTTTGCTCATGAGGCACACAGCTAATTGCAAATTTGCAAATTTTTAAATACATAAGAGTACTTAATGCCTGTGTATTGAAAAAGTCAAATATCTAAACCAATGTTTTAATTTGTTTATGTGTTATGAGTTTTTAACTGATGGTGTGTGCTGGATTCTAATATGTGCTGGATTCCTTCCCTCAATCCATGAGGATTTATTTATTTATTTCATTTCATTTCTGACCCGCCCTTCTCTACCCCCGAAGGGGGACTCAGGGTGGCTCACAAAAGGCAACAATTCAATGCCGCATACAAGAACAGAAGAATAACATATCAAAAAATACAACAAAGCAGATTAAAAACAGTTACATATCAAATCCCCCATAATCCCCATTCCATATTCGTAGGCTGTCAGCCAATCTAGAGTCCGCCAACACAATCCTAGCCTACTCAGATTGTCTGCCCGCTGCTCCACATCAACCAAATGCCTGATCCCAGAGGCACATCTTTAGCTTTTTTCTAAAGGAAAGGAGGGAAGAAGTTGATCTTATTTCGCTGGGGAGCAAGTTCCACAGGTAAGGGGCCACTACTGAGAAGGCCCTGTCTCTCGTCCCCACCAAAAGTATTTGCGATGGAGGTGGGATCAAGAGCAGGGCCTCCCCGGAAGATCGCAAATTTCAAGGTGGGACATAAGGGGAGATACGTTCAGACAAGTAAGCTGGGCCAGAACCGTAAAGGGCTTTAAAGGTCAAAACCAGCACTTTGAATTGTGCTCGGAATTGGACAGGCAGCCAGTGGAGCTGGCACAACAGAGGAGTGGTGTGCTTCTTGTATGTCGCTCCAGTTAGTAACCTGGCTGCTGACCGCTGGACTAGTTGAAGTTTCCGAATAGTCTTCAAAGGCAGCCCCACATAGAGTGTGTTGCAGTAATCTATTCGGGATGTAACAAGAGCATGGACCACCGTGGCCAAATCAGACTTCCCAAGATACGGTCGCAGCAGGCGCACAAGTTTTAACTGCAAAAGCTCTCCCGGCCACCACCAAGACCTGGGGTTCCAGGCTCAGCAATGAGTCCAGGATCACTCCCAGACTGTGAACTGCATCTTCAGGAGGAGTGTGACCCCACCCAACACAGGTTGTAACCCTATACCCTGTTTGGCCTTTCGATTGACCAGGAGGACCTCTGTCTTGCCTGGATTCAATTTCAATTTGCTAGCTCTTATCCAGTCTGACACAGCACCCAAGCACCAGTTCAAGGTCTGGACAGCCTCCTTGGTAACAGGTGGAAAGAAGTGACAGTTTTGGACATCATCTGCATAGAGATGACATCACATTCCAAAACTCCGGATGATCTTCCCCAGCGGCTTCATGTAGATGTTAAACAACATCGGAGAAAGTATTGAACCCTGTGGGACTCCACAAGACAACGGTTGTGGAGTCGAACAGGTGTCACCCAACAACACCTTTTGAGACCGTCCCTCAAGAAAGGACCGGAGCCACTGCAGAACAATCCCTCCAAGCCCCATATCTGCAAGGCGTCTCTAAAGGATACCGTGGTCAACGGTATCTAAGGCCACTGAGAGGTCCAGCAGAACCAACAGAGACACACTCCCCCTGTCGAGTTCCCAGCGTAGATAATCTACCAAGGCGACCAGGCTGTCTCAGTTCCATGCCCCGGCCTAAAACCAGACTGTGCTGGATCTAGATACGGTAATCAGTGTCTGCCAGAAACCCCTGGAGTTGCGAGGCTACCACACGTTCCATGTGGTCGGTACACTAACAGAACCCTATCCTGTCCCGGTCACCAACCTGTAGGCAGACACATTCAGAAGTGGTTGACTGAGGAATGGGGCACCTGGTCAGGGGGATGGAATCTTTATAGACCACTGTGACTCCGTCTCCCCGCCCTCCAGGTCTCGACTGGTGCTGCACGGAATAACCTGGTGGACAAAGCCGCGTGAGATTGACCCCACCCGCTTCGTCCAACCAGGTCTCTGTTCTGCATGCCAGGTCTGCACCTTCTTCAAGGATTAAATCCTGAATAATAGGCATGTATTGTGGATAAATGGTAAAGTAGAAGAAAAACATTGTAATCTAGAGGGGTTTTTTTTCTATGCCCTCTTTATACTGAATGTCATATTCTTGGATTTTGTTGTGTTTAGGGCATCTGTGTTGATTTCCCATCAGACCAGAACAGAGCAGCTGCAGGAAACATTGAGGCAGAAGGTGCTGAGTGAAAAGAGCTGGCAGGAAAAGGTATGATTGGGATTTCATGTCATCACCATGTTTATGTGTTTTCTGTACGTTAAGTCACTTGTCAGTAAATGCATCTGGTTTCAGTTTCCTGATAACTTTTGTACTCGTGCACTTAACATTCTTTATCCAAAGTCAGAATGAGTCCACAAGGGATGTTGTTTATTAATTAGTTTTAAAATGTTATTCTGACACATGACTCCATAGAATCCTCTTGTGTGGCAATGTTTTAAAATAATAAAAGTGAAAGAAACTGATTAAAATAACAAGAGGGGGAAAAGCAGTCATTCTTTATTAGCAGTAACAAAACACCAACATCTCAGGTAAAACTACACAATTAAAAATATGCTTCCCCTATCCTTGTGTTCCCTTCAAAGTTTTATGAGCTAGTAAAAAGTTAGAAATAAGTGTACTTGAAAATGTATTTGAAAGCACCAGGAATGTGGCACAGCTGGCTGGGAGTCAGCTGCATAAGATCTCTACTGATCAGAAGGTCATGAGTTCGAGGCCTGCCTGAGTCAGGGTGAGCTCTCGACCAGTTGTGTAGCTCGTTGTCTGTCTATACAGTATATGTTGTATGTCTATGGCATTGAATGTTTGCATGTATATGTGCATTGAGATCTGCCCAGAGTTCCCTGCGGGGTGAGAAGGGCGGAATATAAATGATGTAAATAAATAAATAAAGTTTCCCATCTAGACCCATCTCTTTTTTAAAGGTTCTTTCCCTAGAATAAGTTTTCCAGAACAACCCTACTCTTTGAATCTTTGTGATCAAAGGCTATGACTGTTCAAGATCCCCTAAAATCAGTGTGACTTGCTTTCTTCTATCAAACATGATCTTCCTTAGTTTTGCTGACAATCCTCCTGATTAAATGCCTCTGGCTAAGTGTCCACTTTAGCATTTTGAATTTCTGTCTTTAGTGGATCTGAGAGAAAGTATATATTGAGCCTGTTGTCTGATTTGGTCCAGAATCGCAGATTTAAGTTCTCATTTCCTGTCTTCTCATAGACTGGATTAATTCAAATAGAGCTGAAGTCATGATTCTGTTTCTGTTGCTCCTCCGTGTAAGTTTCCAATTCATACAACTCAATCAGTTTTCAGTAACCTGGCATATTTTCATTTGTGGGTTGGTGTGTGTGTGTGTTAACTTTTCAGACCTTCTGTTCCCCTCCCATACTGATGATATTTTGCTCATTAAGAAAGCCCAACTTCTCCATTGTCTTCATGCAAACATTGCAGCTACCCTCTTGTCCCATCACTTTCCCAGCTCTGACAGGAAAGATACTTTCAGATTGCAGGAGGATTATCTGAAGGCACATTCTGAGCACACATGCATTTGATTCTACTGCATAAAACTTCAGTGTATAGGATCTATTGAAAAAGAAGAATCTCCCCACCTTCTCTCCCCATCCCCATTCTCCCAAATGTCAAAATGCTCAATAACTAAACCTAATGTTTTAAACACCTGGCCTTCAGATGGTCATATCTTTTTGTGCAGTATGTACAGAATATACAAACTGAATATGGGTTTGATGAACACACATGAATCTCAAGTCATTTGAAACATTTTGTTTTCTCACATAAAGGATATATGTTGATAGCATCATTGATGCTTATGTGAGGCCGCCCTGAGTCCCCTTTGTGGGGAGACGGGCAGGGTAGAAATGAATGAAATAATAATAATTATTATTATTTATTTCAGCTTGGTAGACCGCTCACTCCGAAGCTCAGAGCGGTTTACAACAATAAAATACCAGTAAAAACACATAACAACATTAAAACAGCGTTAAAACCAATCCCCCCCCCCCAAGTAAAACTGTAACAGGACAGTAGTGATGTAGCGGCAGTGATGCGGCGGGTGGCAGGTTATGGCGGGCACCGGTCAGAGCTGAATGCCTGCCTAAACAGCCAGGTCTTAACAGCCTTACGAAATGTCATCAAGTCCCGCAGGGCTAGCGTCTCTTCAGGCAACGAGTTCCATAGCGTTGGCGCGGCCACTGCGAATGCCCTCTGCCACATACTGGCTAGCCTGTAGGTCTTTATGCCAGGCACTCCCAACATGTTGAGCCCCTCTGAGCACAGTGATCTTCTGGGCACGTATGGGGTAAGCCGTTCCCTCAGGTACACTGGCCCCAAACCATATAAGGCCTTGAAAGTTAGAACTAACACCTTGAAGAAGACCCGGAATTCAATTGGGAGCCAGTGCAGTTCGCGCAGCAATGGAGTTGCGTGAACAGATCTTACGGCTCCTGAGAGCAGGCGTGCTGCTGCGTTCTGTACTAGCTTGAGTTTCCGGATCGTGGACAAGGGCAGGCCAATGTACAGCACATTACAGTAATCAAGCCTCGAGATGACCGTGGCTTGGATCACCGTGGCCAGGTCGCAACGGGAGAGATAGGGAGCCAGACGTTTTGCCTGTCGGAGATGGTAAAAAGCTGTCTTGCAGGCGCAGGCAACCTGCACCTCCATAGACAGCTGGGGGTCCAGCCGGACCCCTAAGCTCTTTACTAGAGGCTGCAGGCATAATGCCACGCCGTCAAACATTGGCAACTGGATCTCCCCCGGAGGCCCAGCCGCAAGATCTCCGTCTTCGCCGGGTTCACCTTCAACTTACTGGCTCGCAGCCATCCAGTCACGGCTTCCAGGCAGAGATAGTGTCACTCCCCAAGAGATTCAAGGGCCTCCGACAGCATCTTTCCTTGGGTCTGCATTTTATTTATTTATTTATTTATTTATTTATTGGGGCTTCTTCGCCGCCGACTCCCGGGGGCTCGCGGCGGCTCACAGAGCCAGTGGCACAACGCCACAGGTTAAAACATAAAAACAGTTAAAAACAGTTAAAACAATTAAACAGCAAAATGCAATATAACAATTGAGCAGCAGGAGATATCACAGCCCAGAGAATATAGACGAGGCCTGCTCGCCGAAGGCCTGCCTAAACAAATGAGTTTTGCAGGCCCGTCCAAATGTCAGCAGAACTCTCAGGGCTCTGGCTTCGGCCGGGGGGCGTTCCATAGTGTGGGAGCTATAATAGAGAACGCCCTCCGGCGGGTCGATGTTAGATGTGCCGACTTTACAGATGGTACTACCAACAGGTTGGCCTCTTCGGACCGAAGTGATCTCGCTGGGCAATATGGGGTGAGACGGTCCCTCAGATACGCTGGCCCCAGGCCGTGTATGGCCCACTTGTTTCTGAGAAACTTCACAGCACAGCTGTGTTAACTCCCAGCCCCTGTCATGGGCCTCTTTACTGCCCTTCTGCACTGTTCAAGAGAGATGCCATGCTGAAAGCATGTCAAGGCCAAGCAGAGCCCACCAAGCTGATAGCAGAGGCGAGTACCCGGAGCAGTAAACGCTACTCCCCAGGCCAGATGGTCCGCACTAAAGAGGGCCTACATTCTTCAGGACGGAGGTTCTCAAAACAACCCAGGGCTCATCCATCATCCAATTTGATGTTCGACGCACTGGGCCCTGCTGGCAGAAATCCTATAAAAGCTGTGAGATCCTGCTTAGCAGTATCTCGTACCAACGACCGCTACTGCCATGATGTCCAAGTGAACCGGGCCTTTCGGCCAGCTACTAAGATCCAGCCAGCCAGCCATTCCCGGCTGCCTCGTTCCAGCATCTAGCCTTGTTCCTGTTCATCGCCGAGCCTGTGGGGAAGTTGCATTGCTTTGCATTGACTTTGCCTGCAGTACCCAAAGCCGCCCGATCTTCTTGCGCCGATCGGGGGGCTCAGAGACTATCGCATCCCGCATTTGTTCCTGTATTTCCTCCGCTTGAGATCCTGCCGTTGCGGATACTCAAGCCTTGCTGATTCCAGTGTCTGCTGCTATCCGGAGGCTGCATACTAAAGGCCTCCTGGACTTATTATCCACTTTGCTACTTTATAATCAATAAAGCTTGTTGTACCTCAGCTGCCTTGTCTGTTGTCCGGGGGGGTCAAGTGCCAAGAAGCCTCAGAGGGCGACAGATAGAAATTATCGGGTACAGATTCCACCCCAGCGTCCATCCTCAGAATGAGCTGGGTGTCATCAGCGTACTGATGGCACTCCAGCCCAAAACTCCGCACCAGTTGGGTGAGTGGTCGCATGTAGATGTTAAATAACAGCGGGGAGAGGATGGCCCCCTGAGGAACTCCACAATGTAAGGGGGAGCCCTCGGAGACCACCTCTCCCCACTTCACTCGCTGCCGGCGGTTTTGGAGGAAGGAGGACAGCCAATTGAGGGCTGTCCCCCTCACCCCCGCCACCGCCAGGCGGTGTGTCAAAAGTTGGTAATTGACAGTATCAAACGCTGCCGTGAGGTCCAATAACACGAGCAGCGCCGATCCGCCTCAATCCAAATGGCAACGGGGTAGGTCTGTGATGGAGACTAGGACGGTCTCTGTCCCATGGCCCGAACGGAAGCCGGACTGGAAGGGGTCTAGCCAGGTTGCATCATCCAAGAATGTCTGCAACTGGTCCATTGCTGCCCTCTCAATTACCTTGCCCAGGTACGGTAAATTGGACACTGGGCGGTAATTGGAGGGAGCCGCGGGATCTAACCCCGGCTTTTTCAGCAATGGATTAACCACCGCCTCTTTTAACACCTCTGGAAAAGCTCAAGGGAGCAGTTGACTATATTCAACAGAGGGCCTCGTAACCCCTCCACGCAAGCTCAAATCAGCGTGGAGGAGCACGGGTCGAGGGAGCAGGTGGTAGGTCGCAGAGCTGCGACAATCTTGTCAACATCCTCTACATCCAGTGGTCGAAACCAGTCGAAGGTGGACCCGGTGGAGGGCCACGGAGTCTCAAGTTCTAGTACTGTATCAACCATGGTAGGGAGGTCCTGGCGGAGCGTCGCAATCTTGTCTGCGAAATGATTCTGAAAAGCCTCGGCGGTAAGGGCCCGATCGTCATTGTTTGGGATGGTAGGGACCATCATCAACTGCCGAATTATTTTGAACAATTGAGCCGGGCGTGAATCTGCAGAAGCTATCAAGGAGGCATAGTGGGAAATTTTCGCCTCCTTGATGGCATGCTCATAAGCCTTCAAAAAGAGCTTATAAGCTGATTCCGAAGGTCTGTCACTGAGCTTCCTCCACATGCGCTCTAGCCGTCTCTTCTCCCGCTTCATGGCCCTGACATCTTCGGTGAACCACGGGGAGCAACGCTTGCGGGGTTTGAGAGGGCGTTTAGGGGCGATCTCGTCGAGAGCAGCAGTTAGCTTACAGTTCCAGGTGGTCACTAGCTCATCGAGCGAGTCGCTGACAGGTTCCAAATCCTTCAGGGCATTCAGGAACCTGGCTGGTTCCATAAGTCCCTTCGGGCGAACCCAAATCGATTCGGCACCCTTGCCGGGGGGGGGGGCGGTTGTTCAACCCGGACTCTTAGAGCACAGTGATCCAACCATGGCACCTCTATTACGGAGGTGACAGACACTTGGACAACCGCAGAGAAGATCAGATCGAGAGTGTGACCGGCCCGATGTGTGGGGCCCGACTTGGAAAGGGAGAGGCCCAGTGCCGCCATGGTCGACACTAGATCCCCTGCTGCAGATGGAGAGAAGGCTGTGTCAGCGTGGACATTGAAGTCCCCCAGCACCACAAGTCTAGGGAACCTCAATGCCCACTCCGCCACAGTCTCCAGCAACAGGGATAGGCTCCTCGCTGGTGCGAGGAGCCTATGTTTATAAATAAATAAACATAATTTTTGCATGAGGTCAGTCTGTTTGCATAATCAGAATCTTTTAAATGCATCCTGGCATTTAAAATAGGCAATGAACTAATAGAAATAAGAGACAGCAGTTACATATTTGCTAACAGCTATTAAAATGTGCTGAATGTCAAGTGTTCTGAAAATACTCTCATCAAATCAGAGAGATGCTCCTGCCTTTTTCTTGGGTCACTGTGCCATTACATAGGCATAATGTGTTCCCTTTTTAAAAAGAAGAAAACTTTTGATCCATGTTAAATGGAGGGAAAGCAGTTTGAAAATTAAGTTGCTGAAAGTGGTATTTTGGCATTTAATGTGCTGGGTTATAAAATGTTCTAGAAAGAAAATAAATCAATTGTTGCTATGCAACTTGAGCAAGATAATTGAGAAACATCTTTCAGGATGCTCATTATTGTGCTTATTAGTTACCCTGATTTTCAGGTGTTAGATAAATGAGAGAGAAAAAGGATCCTGTTGTTCGTTCCAATGAACTGACAACATTTATTTTAATTCTTTGTTGACCCTATTTTGAGAACACTTAAAGCCCACTCCTGACCTGTATGTTCCAGATGTAAGAGACACTTGTTCCACACTTTAGTAGTAATGATGTACACTTTTTATCTACATGAATATGATGTCCAGGTAAGAAGAAAACACCATTCCCCTGGAAGAAATGTTTATACAAGTGGATGTTGTACAAACATTTCCACAGACTGAAATTTTGATCTAGAATCGTGGTCCTCACTCTCTCCTCTGTCTTCATCCTAAACATCTTCTCTGCAGTGTTGTCCACAGTCTGGTTGAGCTGCCCAGGAAGAAGAGCCACAGTGAATCTGGCAAAGTTCCCATGGTGGCCAACCAAAGGCTCACGGGCCCACAATCTTTCTGGTCAATCTAGCTTAATGGCTTAATTCATTTCTCTGAGACTGGAGACAGAGGATGGAATGAATGGGCCAAAGTTCAGAGAGCTCCCTTCTCCATTGTGGAATTCCTCAGGGTGCTATCCTCTTGTCCCTGTTGTTCAACATCTATGTCAGACCACTTGCTGGTCTGGTACGGAGCTTTGGCCTAGAGCGTTACCAGTATGCCGATGATACTCAGCTACTCTTGCGTCTCGAACCCAGTGTAACCGCAATACCTGAAAACTTTAAACTGTGCTTGGAGGCTGTGATGAATTGGTTATGGGCGAATAGGTTAAAAGTGAATCCTGCAAAGACTGAGATCCTCTGGCCCGGCCAGCCCCCAGAACTGATCCAATCTCTGTCGGATTTTGATGGGGAACCTTTAGCTCCATCTGCCACTGTTAAAAGCCTCGGATTGGATTCATCGCTGACAATGGAGGCTCAGATCTCTGCCATAAGCAAGCAGGCCTTCTTCCATCTTCGTCAGGCGAGGAAGTTGGCATCCTACTTCCCGGTAGAGGCATTGGCAATGGTAGTCCACGCAACGGTCACCACAAGGTTGGACTACTGCAATGCCTTATATGCTGGCCTCCCGAAGGCAATGACCCAGAAGATTCGGGTCATCCAAAATGTGGCTGCCAGACTCCTCTCGAGATCATCTATGAGATTCCATATTACACCGATTTTGCAGCGTTTGCATTGGTTACCAATAGAACAACGGATCTCTTATAAAATACTGACTCTGACATTTAAAGCCCAAAACGGTCTAGGACCTTCATATCTTGGAGATCACCTCATTCCTTTTTTTCACCAGCAATTGCCACGACCTGCTCAGGAAAATCTCTTGTTTGTACCGGGCCCTAGGGAGGTGTGCCTGGAAGTCTCAAGGCATGGAGCTTTTTCGACCCTTGCTCCAATTTTGTGGAATGCATTGCCTCCATATCTTAGAGCAACAACACAAAGCCCACAAAGGGAAAAAACTGTCACAAAATAGATAATATATGTATTAATCAAGCAAAGGTCTCTCTATCACTATGGGCTACAGTTATGCTATTGGACCTAAGCTCTTGATTGGATGCTATTATTATTTATGATTTCCTTGATAAAGCCCCCTTTGGTTTGGGCCGAAACGGTTTTCTGTGTGGCCACCACTACAATGCATTGACACACTGTCGGCCTCCCACCAGGTCCCGCTGATACCTGCAGACACCCTTGCCTTACAGCATTGTGTCCCTCTAATACCTAGTGCTGCTACTTCTACCTTTTGTTTATAGAAACCTCGTCATTTGTGGATTACAATTTAGTGTTTGGCAATCCCGCTTCAAGTGCATACATTGGAGCACCCACGCTCTAGGATTCTCCCCTTCATGACTTCCCAAGGAACTCTATGATTGTTTACCTCTAGCGAGATCTCTTTATGTGACTGTATTTTGGCGTGACTTCCATATGTTGAGATAACGCAAGATCTCCACACTGTAAACACATCCCGTGTTCCTGTGGCTTGATTTCCATCATCGTGAGACTTCCTCCCTGCAAGCTTCCTCTGCGGCTCCACGGTCACCTATTGACCGCGTTCTGCGGTCCCACGATTGTTCTAATCTGTATCGGGTATTGCCTTGCTTGATTAATACATATATTATCTATTTTGTGACAGTTTTTTCCCTTTGTGGGCTTTCTGTTGTTGCTGTTTTTGGTAACCCATCCCTTTGGCTTTGTTGCTTCATATCTTAGAGCCATGCCAGATCGGAAATCTTTTACACAGGCACTCAAGACCTGGCTTTTTTGGCTGTGCATTTAAATTGTAATCAGATCTAACTGTCAAATGCCACTGCTATAATTGTGTTTCTATATTGAGAAATCTATCTATATCTATATATATAATAAAAGTCAGTGTTTGCGGCAGTGCGGTGGTACGGAGGGAGGAATATGTGCCAGCGTTTCGATTGGTTGCCACTGTGGGATTATTTGCATAAAGGACACTGATTGGCCAGCCTCAGAACTCCGACACTCTAAGGCACCAGATTATTTGCATAAAGGACTCTGATTGGCCAGCCTCAGAACTCCAACACTCTAAGGCACCAGACAGAGGGCATTGGTTGCCACTGAGAGACAATTTGCATAAAGAACTCTGATTGGCCAGCAAAACAGAATGCACCTGCATGCTTGAGTTAGCCAAATGACAGGTTTTTTCGGTTGGAAATGGAATGTTCATTTTCTGGGAGGTGCGAAGGTGCCAAGGAATATGCGACAGTGTTTCGATAGGTTGCCACTATGGGATTATTTGCATAAAGGACTCTGACTGGCCAGCCTCAGAACTCCAACATTCTACGGCCCCAGGCAGAGGGGATTGGTTGCCACTTAAAAGATATTTGCATAAAGGACTCCGATTGGCCGTCCACAATCCAACATTCTAAGGTGACTCAGAGGGAAAAGGAAAGGCCTCAGGCAGTCAGACACTGCGGCCCACAGCAGTGGCGGATCAGGACCAAACTTGGCACACAGGGGCCCAATGGCCCACTTCACAACGCGACCCTCAACCAATGACCAATACAGACCAAAATTAGCACACAGAGCCTCCTTGACCCACTCTACACCCAGGTGCTGCTGCAAGGAGGATGGACCACAGATGATAGGACTTGAAATACCTTCACTCACCTTCCGAGAACGCTGCAACCCTCATCCAAAGAATGATCAAGACCAAATGTGACACACAGAGCCCCCATGACCCACACTACATCCTAGTGCTGTTTGGAGGGGGATGGCCCATGGCCAATGGGACTTGCAGTACCTTCACTAAGTTCCTGAGACCACTGCAAGCCACATAAACATCTAATAGGAACCAACCTTGGAACACAATGCCTTCCTCAAATAACCCGGGCACCGCTGGGTCCCAAGCTAGTGTTTATTTTAAATTGTAAGTCGCTCGGAGCACTCCGGTGGAGAGCGACTAACCAAGAAATAAACTGAAATGAAATAAAATTAAATCTAAACAAGAAACATCCAGTTATATTACTGGAAGTAATATATAACTAACATGAGTAGCAGTCATTGAGAAGTTATCTTCAACTAATCTCTCACCATTTACCCTCATTGGAGGGGCCCAGCTTTATGATGAGAGATGAAGAAATTCTTTTTGTTGTTTATTTGTTCTGACTCCTCATGACCTCATGGATCAGTCCTCGCCAGAGCTCCCTGTCTGCCGTGGCCATCCCCAGCCCCTTCAAGGTCAAGCCAGTCACTTCAAGGATAATATCCATCCATCTTGCCTTGGTCAGCCCGTCTTCCTTTCTCCTTCCATTTCCCCGGCATAATTATCTTCTCCAAGCTTGTCGCACTCTGACCGTGAACCAGGGCCCTTTAAATATTCACACAACCACAGCTGGAAATAATAATATATTTATTGAAGTAAACAATGTCCAAAAAATAACAATAAACATGAAAATAGCCAAGGCAAAAAGCATTTGAGAAAATCCCAGGAAATGTTCCCAAAGCCTCAGGCTAATTAAGTTGTAAGGTCGCTGAATATAAATTCACTAAGAAGCAACAGAACTTAAAACTAGGATAGTCCCCAAAAAGGCAAGCTTGAGATTCTGTCATGAATTGCACACGTTATACATACCAATGCATCTTCAACCAAGCCAACCCTCTCGATCAGTAGTATTTGTAGAAAAGGTCCAAGATGGCCGCGTCGAGCAGCAGCTCAAAGGTTGAGCTCCGCCGGGCCCTTGGAAACTCTTCCTATGGAACTGGACCATTGGTGAGATTGACTACCCGGACAGGGAGGGTGCCCCCAGAACCTCAGGGTACTCCCTGGTCCTTGGGGGGCCACCAGCGGGCCCCCTGCCCCGTTGGAAGCCCTACAGCTTGAGGCGGAAGCCATTCTGGAGGTCGGCCTGGAGTCAGCCATAGCAGCTAGGCTACGAGCAGCCTCCAGAACTGCTGGCCTGTTGGAGAGGACTGTGCACGGGTCTAGCCTTGGGACCCACCCGCCTTGGTCCCCAGTCCCCTGGCCGGGCCTGGGAGCGGACACGGAGCCAGGGTGGCCAGCACTGGAGCCTTCCACCCTCCCCGCCATTCAGTGGGTGGACGCCGACCTCACACCCAACACCCCACCTGCCATCCAGGGGGTGATTGTTGATCCCTCACCTGACCCTCCACCTGACGGAGCCGATAGAGCCCGGGATGGGTTGCGGGATGGGCTACGGGACCTGCATGACGCCATCCAGCAACTCACCTCCCTCCTTCCCACCCTGGGCCGGCTGGTCGAGCAACTAGCCGCCCGGTTGGAGGTAGGCCCCGAGACAGGCCTGGGAGTGGCGGTGAGTGGAGCAGCTGAAGAAGCGGCGGAGAGAGCGGAGAGAGTGGAGCGCAGTGAAGAGGGAGAGCAACTGCTAGGAGAGTTGGACCCCTACGGTCCCGAGGTTTCGGGACCTGCTGGCCGGGTCACCTCCCCCTCGAGTCCCACCGCCGAGCCCATTGAGGAAGGCTTGCCCCTGAGGAGAGGCCCTGGCTGAAGCGGAGGCGGCGGGTGAGGCTTCGTGGGACACTTGGTGGAGTCCCTGGAGGGCGCTGGGGCATGGACCCCCCCCCGGCTGGAAGGAGCGGGCGGTGGCCGAGACCACCAAGATGGCGACCGGCCTAGCTTGCTCGGCGTCCTCTGCCCCGCCCCCCTTGCCCATGCCGGACGCTTCAGCCCCGCCCCCTCCTGCTCCAGCGCACCCGTCATCATCGGGCGCCTGGCCGGCGACGCCAGGGGTCCCTGACATCTCCCAGGTCCTGGCAAGAGCCCCAGGGGCTCGGCCCCGCCGCCGGGCCCGCCGTCTATCGCCGGTGCCCCGGGGACCCCTGCTGGGACCGCCGCCTGCCCCGTCACCGACCCGTGACTGGGGTAAGACCGGCGGCATAGCCCATGGGGAGCAGGCCCAGAGGACAGCCAGGCCGGAGGATAGTACGGCGAGTGGGCACCGGATCGGAGACTGCGCCGCCGCCGGGCGCCCGTCGCCAGTTGAGGACCTCAGCCCCTCTCCCTCGAACCCCCAGAGACCTCCGGCATCGGGGCTGCCGACCCCCTGGATCCTCCAGACGCCCGGTCGGCCAACAGGAGGAGAAGGGGCCGGTTAGTGAACAGTTGGGGGGAGGCCTCCCGCCCCCGAGCCCAGGCCGAGACGATTCCTTCGCTCGAGGACCTTTTGGGGCCCAGGCGCCAGGCGCAACCTCCGGCCATCCCCGGCCACGGAACACTACCAACCCACCATGCTTGTCCCTATCGGCTGGGCTACGGGACAAAGGAGGCCGGCCTACATTCTTTCTCCTTGGCCGGCAGGGGTGCCTTTCTTCGCGCCCCCCCCCCCCCTCCCTTTTGACGGCCTGATGGGTCTAGTTTAGGCCCCAGACCACCCTGTTGCCGCCTGATCCCTGACTCTGTCCTATTTCCCTATCCCCTGTGTTGTATTTGTCTAGTCTGTCCTTTTTACTTTGTATTGTTGTTTTCTTGACTCTGTAAGCCGCTGCGAGCCGTATGGAGTTGGCGACATATAAGTCTAAGGAAATAAATAAATAAATAAATAAATAAACGAATGACCAAAAAATCATGAAATCAGGAGTTCATGGAACTGCTTGCAGTGGAATCGAAAGTTGACCAGGAACTGAACTTCAGCCTTTACAGGGCTAATAACAAGATCTCAACATTCTAACATTTCCCTCCCTTTTCCCTCGAAAGTAACAGCTGTGGCTAGAATCAGCAAGCCAGGTATCTCAATTCCCACCCACTGGACTCTCAGAAAAACTAAATCCCCTTAACTGCTTTTCCAGTTTCATCATCTTGCCCCTGCACTGAAAATCACATACAGTAGATCCCTGCACCAACCCACAACCCCTGAAGCCACAGAAGCCACAGGCCCAACAAAGCTTTACCATCCTCTCATTATGTGGCCGAAGTACTTTATCTTTGCCTGTAATAACCTTCCCTCCAGTGAGCAGCTGGGCATTATTTCCTGGAGGATGAACTGGTTTGATCTTTTTGGGGTCCAAGGCACTCTCAGAATTTTCCTCCAACAAGAAGAAATTCATTTTGGAGGAAAGGTGTGAAGAAGAAATTCTAGATGAGACATTTACCTTAACGCCACCAGATGCTTTATGTGCATTTCCATCCATTCAGCAGTTGGGTAAGTCACCTCCTCTCAGTCTCAGAGAAAGATGAGAGACTCCCTCTAAAAAAAATCTTGCCCCCCCCCAATTATAGGTTTGTTGTTTTGTACCTTCTAGTCGTTTCTGACTTTAAAAACCCCTATAAACAGCAGTGTGGTGAAGTGTTAATTTTTAATTACAGGTTATGCATAGTTTATGTATTTGAATGTTCAGATGTTTAAAGGGTAAAGTAGTTAGTTGATGTTGGCAAGCTCAACTCAGGAGAGCAGAGTTGACATGGTAACGTAACAGGGGAGGAGTCAGCAGCCTTTGCTGTTAGGCTCAGTTTTTAATTCTGGCAGTTGGAGTTTTCCTGTCAGCAAAACTAGAGGGTAGCTTTAGCTGAGCAGTTGGTGTCTGTCGGTTAAACTGTCAAGACTAGCCCTAGGGGAGAGCAGGATCTAGGGCAGTTTGGATTTGGGACTGTGGAGAAACAGTTCTGACAGGCTGAGCTTGCGAGCCAGTCTAGGGTGGAGAGCCTAAGTGCTAAAGATAGCAGTGTTTCCCAACCAGTGTGCCACGGCACACTAGTGTGCCGTGAGTGATCATCAGGTGTGCCGTGGGAAATTGGAACCTCCAATACCTTTTCTTCCCCCTCCTGCCAAACCCTTTTTCTTCTCCACTCAGGCTCCCTTCTTCCCAGCCTCACTCTGGTCGCTTTGCCATGCACAGACTCGCCCCACGTCTTCCTCCCTCCCGCCTCCTCCTGAACATGCTCACGCTGCCCTCTCGGATCAAAATGGCGGCAGAAGCGGCAGCATGAGCAAAGCGAGGCAAAGCGAGCAGAGCAAGGCTGGGAAGAAGGGAGCTCGAGTGGAGAAGAAAAAGTAAGTGTTCGGCAAGAGGGGGAAGAAAGGGCGCGAAGGGGAAGGGGGAGGAAGAGGTCTCTGTCGAAAGCTGGCATGAGCAAACTTGGACTTTCCAGGTGCTTTGGACTCCAACTCCCACCATTCCTAGCAGCCTCGGGCCCTTTTCCTCCTCCCCCCCCCTTAGCCACTTAAGCAGGAAAGGGCCTCAGGCTGTTAGGAATGGTGGGAGTTGAAGTCCAAAGCACCCAGAGGGCCGAATTTTTCCCATGCCTATTTTAGGGACCTTAAAGTGGTGAGCCTCCTTCCAACACTGTGATTCTGGATAGAAAACAAACAACAGTATAACATAACATTGTTTGAGTCCACAGTGCTCTCTGGGTGTAGGTAAACTACAACTTC
>JARBWK010000010.1:36515273-36566257 GCA_030556195.1 Anolis apletophallus
ATTGTCTTCTCTAAGCTTTCCTTTCTTCTCATGATGTGGCCAAAGGACTTCATCTTTGCCTCTACTACCCTTCCCTCTAATGAGCAGTCGGGCTTTATTTCCTGAAGTATGGACTGGTTGGATCTTCTCACAGTCCAAGGCACTCTCATAACTTTCCTCCAACACTACAGTTTAAAAGCATCTTACTTTACTCAGCCTTCCCTAAGGTCCAGCTCTCACATCCGTAGATTACTATGGGGAAATCCATTGCTTTGATTATGCAGATCTTTGTTGCCAGTCTCTACTCTTCACTAATTTATCGAGACTCGACATTGCTCTCCTCCCAAGAAGTAAGCATCTTCTAATTTCCTGGTTGCAGACTGCGCCTGCAGTAATCTTTGCACCTAGAAATACAAAGTCTGTCACTGCCTCCATGTTTTCTCCTTCAATTTGTCAGTTATCAATCAGTCCAGTTGCCATAATCTTGGCTTTTTAAATGTTTAACTTCAACACATAGAAAGAGATGCGGTCATGTAAATAGGCTGGACCCAAACTGTATAAGGCTTTGTAGGTAATAACTTGTAAAAATAAATGATCCTCTTTATCAAACATATAAGTTTTTTAAAAATGAATTTTATTAATTTTCCATAAAAGAGATAGTTACATGTACACAATAGAATTGGTAGCGACATAACTCTGCCATTACCTACAAACACACATATCAAACATATAAGATTCATGGATACCAAGGGAATCAGTAGTTACTGAAATGGACATCCAAGTGCCACCTCTGTGTTGATGGAGGCAGGCAGGATTTCCCCGGGTACTGGTTGTGGGGGGTCGGGAGCAGGCGAGGGTTTTGCCCTCCTTTCTGCTAGAGATCCCCGTGTACAACTGGTGGGCCACTGTGTGACACAGAATGCTGGACTAGATGGGCTGAGGCCTGATTCAGCATGGCTCTTCTTATGTTCTTATAAGTTCAGGATGTTTGCTCAATTAGTGTGAGGTTGAGAGTCTGCCATTCCTGTGGGAACAGGGGCTTAGAAAATGTGCATACATTAATTTTCTATAATGGCAGCCAAGTCCTTCATTGTCCAAAATCAACACTTTTGTCTTTGAGCCATGCATCTTTGTCTTTCAGCTCTGAACCTTATGTTTCACATGGAACTCGATGTTTGAGTCAATCAAAAACTCACCAGCATAGCTTAACTATTGTTTCCTCATTAACTGTGCCCTTCCAGGAGACCTCTCTGCAGCTGATTGATCCTTCTCCTGTCCAATTCCCACTGCCATTGGAACCCCAGTCTGGAGGGGGTGATGTCAATGAATCTCCCTGCCAATCCTAGCATGGATCTTGGCCAGCCTCTTTTCCAGCCAATCAGGGGAGGGAGCGGGAGGTTTGAATAGTTGTCAGAACTGTATAAGATTGGGTCCATGATTTGACCCAGGAAGGCTATGCGCCTCATTATTCCAATCTTCCCTTTTTGGGCAAAGTCCTGGAACGTGTGGTTGCCTCACAACTCTAAGTATTCTTGGAAGACACGGACTATCTGGATCCGGCACAGTCTGGTTTTAGGCCGGGGCATGGTACTGAGACAGCCTTGGTCGCCTTAGTGGATGATCTACGCCGGGAGCTGGACAGGGGGAGTGTGTCCCTGTTGGTTCTGCTGGACCTCTCAGCAGCCTTCGATGCCGTTGACCACGGTATCCTTCTGGGACGCCTCGTGGAAATGGGCCTTGGAGGTACTGTTCTGCAGTGGCTCCGGTCCTTTCTGGACGGCCGATCTCAGAAGGTGTTACTGGGAGATACCTGCTCAACCCCTCAACCATTGTCTTGTGGGGTTCCTCAGGGCTCAATACTATCTCCTATGTTGTTTAACATCTACATGAAGCCGCTGGGGGAGATCATCCGGAGTTTCAGGGTGTGGTGTTATCTGTACGCAGATGACATCCAACTCTGTCACTCCTTCCCACCTGCTACTAAGGAGGCTGTTTTGGTCCTGAACCGGTGCTTGGCCGCTGTGTCGGACTGGATGAGGGCGAACAAATTGAAATTGAATCCAGACAAGACAGAGGCACTCCTGGTCAGTCGAAAGGCCGAACAGGCCATAGGGTTACAGCCTGTGTTGGACGGGGTTACACTCCCCCTGAAGACACAGGTTCGCAGTTTGGGTGTGATCCTGGACTCATCGCTGAGCCTGGAGCCCCAGGTTTCGGTGGTGACCAGGGGAGCATTTGCACAGTTAAAACTTGTGCGCCAACTGCGCCCGTACCTTGGGAAGTCTGACTTGGCCACGGTAGTCCATGCTCTGGTTACATCCCGTATAGATTACTGCAATGCACTCTACGTGGGACTGCCTTTGAAGACTGTTCGGAAGCTTCAACTGGTCCAACGGACAGCAGCCAGATTGATAACAGGAGCGGCACTCAGGGAGCGCACAACACCTCTGTTGCGCCAGCTCCACTGGCTACCAGTTTGCTACCAGGCACAATTCAAAGTGCTGGCTTTAGCCTTTAAAGCCCTTAATGGTTCTGGTCCAACTTACATGTCCGAACGCATCTCTTCTTATGAACCTTCAAGATGCTTAAGATCATCCGGAGAGGCCCTGCTCTCGGTCCCGCCTGCTTCGCAGGCGCGATTGGTGGGGACGAGAGACAGAGCCTTTTCAGTGGTGGCTCCTCGGCTTTGGAACGCCCTTCCTAATGACATCAGATTAGCCCCCTCCCTCCTGACATTTCGCAGGAAGGTCAAGAC
This sequence comes from Anolis apletophallus, assembly GCA_030556195.1. NCBI lineage: Eukaryota > Metazoa > Chordata > Lepidosauria > Squamata > Anolidae > Anolis > Anolis apletophallus. Next base: position 36,518,008 of record JARBWK010000010.1, read on the forward strand.
CTGGCTATTTGACCGGGCATTTGCAAATGAAGTATGACTATCAAATAGAGACCTAAGGAACGACGACGATGCAATTGGAAATCGACTTAATAATGAGACGCTGATATTGTGTTTTTAACGTTAAATGTTAAATTGTATATGTTGAAATTGTATTGATAATTGTTGATTTGTTTGTCTTGAGCAGTTCCTGCTATTTGTACACCGCATCGAGTCGCCTTCGGGCTGAGAGAGGCGGTCTAGAAGCAAAGTAAATAAATAATAAATAATTATGATATTCTTCTGTTATATTTGAATTTCGACGCCCCACGCCAAGCCACACGGATCTGTCTCCGGCCTCTGAAAAAGCTGGTGTCAGCAAAACGATTTCAGCGCAGGTATTAACGCAATCGTCGGCCGCACTAAGTCCCCTTTTGAACTGTGTTTATTATATACCCAAGATTGCCTTGGAATGAACTTGAATTTTGATATGATTGTGGGACTCAGTTTTCTTTTGGGACGTTTGATGGGCATATTGAATTTATGTTATTGAAATGCATATAAGTGATTGAAATGCTAATAAGTGATTGTATTGTTGCATTGATATATTGATACACAGACAAACCCATCGACGGGTACATTATAAACATTTGTTTATTATTGGAAATGTCATTTGATTATATTTTTTTTGCATCTATTACTTGGTGACTGGATAGTCTCTATAGTTCCTCTCCATTGGTACTCAGAACTGTATAAGATGTCTTGTGCTTCTCTGTATGTTTATACTTGTACCCTTTGAAGCAAATTGGTCATACTTGCATCCTTGTCTTCAGCCTGTTTTTTTATTTTTCATGTCAGGAGCGGCCTGGTGAGTTAATTTCGCTGTCCTGGCCTATCTGGTTTAGTTTGCTTTTGCCGGGCGTGGAATCTTTAACCATGGTACTAGCTGAAATCACTGCACATTGGCAGTATGGAGAGTGGGATCAGGCTGGCTCCAGCTATCCACACTTCGGAAATTTCAAGAATACTCCAGGAAGCTCCAGAGTACATCCTGCTGCAATGTAATTACTAGATGCAGTGCTGTTATTTATTTATTTATTTAAAACCTTTATATACCGATCTTCTCTACCTCCGCAGAGGGACTCAGGCTGGTTAACAGCAAGGATTCTATGCCAAATTAAAATTTAAAACATCATAAAACAATAAAAGATTAAAATACAAGGGAAAAGGAAGAGGAGGAGGATGCGAGGCTCAGATGAGGAGTTCTCCAGCACTCAGAGGAAAATTACTGATCTTCTCGCCCCCCAAGATTCCCCAAAGTATCTTCCTCCAGTAGGACAGAATATAGGACAGAATATATCGGTGCTACCCAACCCCCTAGAGGATTCCTCAGCACTCATAGAATGGGACTCACCCCATCCAGAAGGAGCTACCATGGAGGACGCGCAAACACAACCTCTACTGCCTTACCCTGAGCTTGCCAAACCTGCAGCTCCCCGATCCCTATCGAAGGAGCTTGGCAAACCTGCGGCGTGGTTTACCAATTGCCCCTTATCCACTCTGATGCCTCTCTCCCTGTTGGATAAACTCAGTGAGATCGACGCCAAATTAGAGGCAATCAGGAGCCTCATCGTGGGACTGTCAGTTGAGAAATGTGAGAGACTAGGAATACAAGGGCACCAGGAGGAAAGGGTTGGCCATAGTGCTGACCCTGTGATAACGTGCGTATCCAGCACGAAACTGTCGGGAACTCCCTACAACCCTACTGCCTCACATAAAAATCCAACTTTTCTGCAGCTACAAAACAACAGAATAGCATTACTGATTCGCGAATTACCTTGTAATCGCAATCGCTGGCATAACCACCAGGCTGTCAGAGGCTCCTTGTCCCTCCTAACGAAACGCAAAATAGGACCATCGGACGTAGAGGAGATAGTTTGGCTTCCCACTAAGAGGAACATCAAAAGGCTAGTACTCAGCTTTAAAGAGCCTGTCTATGTGAGACGATTACTCAACATGAGGCAGGATTTGGCGGCATATGGAATTTTCACCAAGAGGACTTTCCTAAACACAACCAGAATCAGCCTGAGCCATGACCTGATTGCTCAAGTGAGCAAGAGCAAGATCCAGATCGGCCATATCCCTTCAGAGCTGGGCTCCACCTCCGGTCTCAAGACCCCCGACAACCAGAGATCGACAACCTACGCACACCACCCTTCATCAGCACTGACATCGCATGTTAACGCTACAAACAGCAGCAAGGCCATGGAAAGGCCCCGGATTGCTCCTGGGATCTCAAACCAAACTCAGCGCCTTTCGGATGAGCAGTGCCACACACTAAGGATGAGGTTGGAAGCCCTTAAATTGAGAGTACAGGCAGTCAAGTCGGCCGGGGAGAAGAGGCCAAGCTCCTCCCTCCTTTCAACAGCCAGTCCCCCCTCCAGGTGCCTGTCTCTCTTTTATACCTCTAACACAAAACAGGTCTCCAATCCCCCTTCCAGGAAAAAGAGGCGGAGACTATCCTCAGACGACACAAGCGGAGAAAAGGTTCCATCAGCCCCAAATAGATCTCACATGCAAAGAGCCCCCTATGGAGGAAGTGTGGAAAAGGTGCACATATCTCAACTGAGTGCACCTATGAAGAGCGTACGGAGACGCCTTATAACTATGCCGCTTATCCATTCGCTACCCCATTCCCCGCCCATAGGGCCCCTTACTGCTACGGATCCTTCCACAGCAAACCTGCCAAATCCAACGGTCTGTTCCGAGGAAGTCTGTCTGATCTCTTTTGCTGGTCCTACCACCTCTCACGGCAACAACTGCGTAAGCTACAATGAGCTGGATGATATCATTTGCCACCCTGCTGCAGAGAATCCCTGACTACCTTGCACCCGAAGGACTGCAACAGAGCCCCCTCCCATTAGCACAGACCCCTCGAATGGAACTCCCCCTTTGATAAAGATCTTATCCTGGAACATTGCTGGAGCTGGCTCCATCAGAAACTCTGCGGCTCTGGACTTCATTTCTAATTTTGAGTTAATAGTTTTACAGGAGACCTGGCTGATGGAGGGCAAAGCCCAAATAGATCTTCCAGGTTACGAGGGATGGCATTTGTATGCTCAAAAGATCAAGTCTAGAGGCAGACCATCTGGCGGTCTCTCCATACTGCTGAGGGCTGACCTGGGATGGATGGGAACTAGGCTGCTAGAGGGTTGGAATTCTCCGCATCTCCTACCCATCCTATGCAAGCACTCTGGGAATGCACAAGCCCATATTTATATCATAATTAACGTGTATATTCCGAGTACTTCAATATATTACAAACCTGAGGTGTGGGCTCAGTTGGAGGTGACTATATTGGAGCTTTTAGATCAGTACCCACAAGCCATCCCTGTGATTCTGGGGGACTTTAATGCGAGGCTGGGGCCCAAACCCTGGGACCATGCCAAAACACTAGGCCTGTCTCACCCTTCACCCCATTCACTTGTTAATTGGTCATCTAGGGACAAGAAGGTGAATGCGGCCGGCTCAAGCTTGTTGTCGCTGGTATGTAGATGTGATATGATCCTCTTGGGTGGTAAGGATACTTCTTTTGTATATCCTTATACTTTCCACGGACCATCCGCAAGCAGTACTGTGGAAAAATACAAGTAAAATAAATACATATTACAAATCTAGACAATCCCCAAAGCAGCTGAGCAGTGAGTCCACATTATTTTGGCCATGCAGACATGGCCAAATATATTTTACAACTTTAAAGATGTTACTGCAGACCTTTGATAGAATTGAATTAATTAAAATGAAATAATCTTCTGAATGAATAATCCCATAGTACACACCCTTGGGGGTCTTTTTAATATTATCATTAAGTTTCAGGTGTCTAGGTTTCATTATGTTGTGGCCATGGCAGGAACATTAATTCCCTTTTATTATGATAAGGGTGACATAGTAAAGTGGGCTGTACTTTGGGAAAGTGTCCCTTCAGAGGCTCTTCTCAAAGGGGGAAAATGGCTCTTTAGAGCAGTAGTTCCCAACCTTTTTTAAAAAACAACAACCAGGGAACCACTTTGACCAGGGACCACTACTAACATTAGTACCAAAAGGGTTACAAATTGGTTTTTGGTCAACTTTAGATTCGGTTTGGTTATTTGGGTAGCTGATTCAAAAATTGCATTGAATAGGCCATATCAGCTCTAGTTTCTAATATAGAACATATGCCACACAAGAGACACCATCTGCTCACCCACAAAAAAAACCATATGTAATAATCTAGAGTTGATGTGGTAGTAGTAATATTTTTTTGGCAGTCAGCCTCTCCCCTCCTGATATCCCCATTGCCTTGGAACTATACAAGAATTTTACAAGACCAGTCGCTCTCATTGCCACATGGTTTTGGGGCAACAGTGTAGCAATGGTGAAGCCGTGGACCATACCTTTGTTCTTGCAGACCACTGGTGGTCCACAGACACAGGTTGGGAACCAATACTTTAGAGAGATCTCAAAGTAATTGAAAACATTAGAAACTAAAGGAAAGAACTGGGGTGAAAGGTCTCATACCTGAAAGTGTGATTTAGTACACGATCTGTCCGAAACCTACACTTTCTTTCTCATAGGAATGTAATACATTCTGATGCATTGGGTGATTCTCAGACCAAGTACATGAATTTCCTTTCCAGAGTAACCTCTAGGAAAAATCCAATTATTTCTTCATTGTATAATACTGTATATAGGAAACATCCATTCCCTCCATGGATGAGTTTCTATTTCTACCCAACACACTTTAATAAAAGAAATAATCATGGATTTTTCAACTGATGCTAACATTTTTCTTAGTGGGAGAGAATGAACAAATGAATAAACATTACTTGCCCCACAGATTCCCCCATAATGCTCTCATCTATTACTAGATAATGTCTGGAGAAATTCACTGGTTTCTAAAAGTTGCCAATAGACAGTGAGTAGCATTTTACAAGAAAACAAAAATTAAAATGGACACCAAAACCAGACAGGTGAGGCCCTCTTTAACATCAGTCTTTTTCTTTCACTCTGCCTTTCATAACCTTTTGAAATGTTGTCCCTCCCTCAAAGACAAACATCGGAGGCAAGAACTAAAGATCTTTTTTTTCCAGCACTGCAGCTGGCCTTTTGAGTTCAAATGTGTTCAGTGTAATCAAAGGCCTATTTACTCTAAATTGTTCTTCAACTTTTGCTGCAATTGAGACATTCAGATCTCTGAACATGTCTCCAGCTGTAAATACTGATCCTGCCCCACAACTTGGTGACTTGAATCAATATATTTTTATTGCTTGCACATGAAATAAACAAGACATTTTGACAAGCACTCGCTACCCGCATTGCTCAAGAAAGAGCCCATAATGCATGGTATGTCTTTCCTTCAAGTAACCTGCTGACTTATGGAGACCCCATTAATTTCATATGGAATACTCAGAGCTGGTTTTACCACAGAGCTCCAACCCTCCCCCCTCCACAAATGTTTACAGCTCCATGGTGTCATTTCAGCCAGGTGACATTTGGATTGGGCCTCAAGTAATGATTTCCTTTGAATCAGAAGACTTGCAGATAATCAAAAGTAACCAACTGGTTTGCTAGCAATAACTTGATTTGTGGTTGATATCTGCCTTCAAGTTGCTTCTGACCTATGGCAAGGCTATCACAGCATTTTTGGACAAGATTTCTTGTTTGAAGGAGGTTTGCCAATGTCTTCTTTGCAAACTAGGAGAGAGTGATTTGCTCAAGGACAACCAGTGGGTTTCCACAGCTGAGCAAAAATGTGAACCTTAGTTTCTTAGAATCACAAACGACCACTAAGAGTAGCATGGCCTTATGGTATCCAGAGGTGGTTTAGGGTGGAAAAGGGAGATTTGTCATTAGAGACAATAATTTGAAATAAAGCACCAACACTGGAATATTTATTTGCTTATGAAGGAAACTAAGGCAGGTTGATCATTATTATTTATACTCTTTGTATCCTACACACCATGATCATGTACAGTGTTGATAACCCCATTCTCCTCTGGATAGCCATGCATTTTCAAGCTGCAGTTGAGTCTCCGTTATTTGTGGTTTTTGCAGAAAATGGTATGTCTGTGTTTTAATAATACTGTTTCTCTAGAAAGGAAGGAATCTGGAGTGTAAAGGGGGTGTTTTTGTTTTTAAGAAGAAGGGAGAGAGTTATGAATCAGCATGGCGCAGTGGGCCCTTGGTATCCACTGGGATTTGGTCCCAGGAATCCCCATCAATACCAAGATCCATAGGTGCTCAAGTCCCATTATAAACAACGACATAGTAAATTGGTATGCCTTATATAAAAGGACAAAATCAATGTTTGTGTTTTGGATTTTAAGAAAAGTTATAGATGGTTGAATCCATGGATAGGGAGAGCTATGGCAAGGCTAACACAGTAAAGTGATTTGAATATTGGAAGATGTCTTTGGGAAACTAGTGCAGCGTTCCTCATCTTGCGGGTCAGGATCCATGAGGGGTCATGAGGGGGTGTCAGAGGGATCACCAAAGACCATCAGAAAACACAGTATTTTCTGTTGGTCATGGGGGTTCTGTTTGGGAAGTTTGGCCCAATTCTATCGTTGGTGAGGCTCAGAATGCTCATTGACTGTATGTGAACTATAAATCCCAGCAACTACAACTCCCAAATGTCAAGGACTATTTTACACGAACACCACCAGTGTTCACATTTGGGCATACTGAGTAGTCGTGCCAAGTTTGGTCCAGATCCATCATCATTTGAGTTCACAGTGCTCTCTGGATGTAGGTGAACTACAACTCCAAAACTCAAGGTCAATACCCATGAAACCCTTCCAGTATTTTCTGTTGGCCATGGAAGTTGTGTGTGTCAAGTTTGTTCAATTCCATTGTTGGTGGAGTTAAGAATGTTTTTTGATTGTAGGTTAACTATAAATCTCAGCAACTACAACTACAACTCCCAAACAACAAAATCAATCCTCCTCCCAACCCCACCAGTATTCAAATTTGGGTGTATCGGATATTTGTGCCAAATTTGGTCCAGTGAATGAAAATGCATCCTGCATATCAGATATTTATATTACTATTCATAACAGTAGAAAAATTACAGTTATGAAGTAGCAATACAAATAATTTTATAGTTGGGGGTCACCACATGAGGAACTGTATTAAGGAATCGCAGCATTAGGAAGGTTGAGAAACACTGAACTAGTGTGAATTCCCATTCAGGCATGGAAACCCATTGGGTGATCTTGGACAAGTCATGCTCTCTCATCCTCAGGGGAAGGTGATGACAAAACTTCTCTGATGAAATCTTTCCAACCAAACCTAGTTGGATGGTCACCGTAAATTGGAGTCAATCATATAATTTTGTATCATTGCACATAATAACATTTGCAACGGCAAATGATCAATCAGAAAATCAAAATTAAGGAAGGCAACACTGTCTCCAGCTTCATGGAAGATTGGAGAGTGAGGCAGCCTTGACCAAAACAGATTTGCCCAATCTTGTTGACTCAGAGCAAGGCTTTGCAGATAACTGTAGCCATGAGTTTGGCAAGCAAAACACTTTGTGTTAATAGCCCAGTACGCTGTGATCTGCAAGATAAAGCAGTCCAGAACTAGGTGTCTTTGGATAGGTTGTGCTGTATTGCTAACCCTTAGGGGCAAGAGGTTTGGGAGCCTAGGAAAAAGCATTTTGTCCCATGATAGGTACACCCTGTTCACAAGCAACACAGGGTATTCACACTGAAACTTGTGTTGCAGTCAGTCGTTTTCCCTTAAGCCCCCCCTTCTCCTTTAAATACAGCTCCTTGTGAAATATTTTATATTCCTTGGATCTATATGAAAAAAAACCAAATTAATTTTTAATGGTTGCTGGCTTATTTTGAATGTTTGCTAAAAAAATGTCATAGAATATAAGTTCCTATACACAGTGCTCTACTTTTCCTCCATGTTCCGATATTTAGCACAATTTGGTTGTTTCCCTTGTACATTGCAGTGTAAAGAACTCTGTGGTACTCTTTTGATAACGGAGTCTTAGCTTGCTAGCGGGTACAGAGAGAGCTTCCACTTATTCATTGGGAATGCAGGGTCATTTATAGCCTGGCAGAGCATTACATTTATGAGAAATCCAGGGTTCCGGATGGAAAGCTCTTAAGGCTGCAATGTTTGTCATCTTATTTGTGTTCAGCGGACAGAAGGGGTTCTTGGGAACCAGGCAAACATAATGCACTGTAAGGGCTTAGTCACTAAGCCTTAGTGTCTTGTGGGAAAAGTTTAAGTGTTTGTCATCCAGGGAGGAGTTCACTAGCACAATGTCAGAAGTTCAGGTTGTCCTTTGAACAAATTGTGTCTCCAGCACTCAAATCGTTCACACAAAAGGCCTCTTGCAAAAGCTTTTGACAATGACTGTAGGAAAGTGAATCAGGGAGAGGGAGAAAATAACATCCCCAGATAACGTGGCAATGAATGAAAAAGATAGAAATAGCCCTTTATATTTGCTTCTGTAGTCTGTATAAAGAAGGAATAACTTCTAAAAAATTATTATCCCTTTGCAATAATTGAATAATAATAATAATAAACATCATCATCACCATCGGATCTGTGCGCACCATTTTAAAAATCACACAGTTCTAAATACTTGGGAAGTGTTCGATTTGCGACTTTGTGATATGAAATCTAGCATATATATCTCATTTGCTGTGTCATACTGTGGTTTTGTGCCAGTAAAATAATAATAATAATAATAATTCCTTATTTATATTCCGCTTTTCTCCCTCACGGAACCCAAAGCGGCTTAAAACATATTAACATCATGTAATCAACACTCCAAATACATTGATGATAAGTATAAAACATCAGTTTAAAACAACAATAATATACACTCACATTATTGTGGCATCATGTCAGATTATTTTGCACTTTGTTCCAGTCCATAAACATTATGGTGTTTCTTATTACTCCAGCTTAGTTTCCTTCACTAAAGGCTTGTCTAAACAGGAAGGTTTTGATTGGTACTTAAAAGAAGAAAGGGTGGGGGGGAGTTTTCATTTCTTTGGGTGTTCTACAGGGTTGGGGGACCACCGAAAATACCCTCTCCCTCGTCGATGACAGTTGCATTTGCGACAGTGGTGGAAGTGAGAGTAGGGCCTCACCAGAAGATCTTAAAGAGCAGGCCGGTTGATATGAGGAGATGCAGTCAGATAAGTAAGTTGGACCTGAAGCATTTAGGGCTTTAAAGGTCAAAACTAGCACCTTGAATGGGGCTAGAAAGCAAATTGGCATCCAGTGCAGGTGCTGTAGCAGAGGGGTTGTCCAATCTCTGGATCCAGCACCAGTAAGTAACCTGGCTGCAGCTCTTTGGACTAATTGAAATTTTTGGGCACTCTTCAGAGCCTGTTACAGTCATTTAAGTGGGATGTAACCAAGGCATAGACCACTATGGCCAAATCTGGTTTCTCAAAGTATGGGCACAGTTGGCACACAAGTTTTAATTGTGCAAAGGTGAATCATAGCAAAATATTTAATTGTGAAAAGGTGAATCATAGCAAAATTAAGCGAAATGACACTTTTAGGGTGCATCTCTAGTGTAGAATGAATGCAGTTTGATACCAATGTAACTGCCATGGCCCAATGCTATGGAATTATGGGAGTTGTAATTAAATATCTTTGGTTGAAAGACCCTATAAAATATGACTATTGTGATGCCACAGCATTGAGCCATGGTGTCACACTACATTAACTCTTCTGTGTAGATGCACTCATGGGCATAGCATAATTCCTCTGGTTCAAGGTGTAGTAAAATGGCTGGTTTCACAATGTTAGCTGCAGTATGATCTCCTCAAGGTATCTTAAAATAAGTTGGGAGGTTTCAATATTCATCTTTATACTACAACTCCTAGAATCTCCCAGTCAACATACCCCTTGGTCTGGATCCTACTGGGGCCTCATGCTAGAAGAATGCTGAGTTACTCTGGTAATTGCAGTTTTTAGATGTTTGAGGCAGGGGATATCCAGTATTCCCTTAGGCAAGAGCGTCCGTATTCACAATCCACACAGTGGAATCAAAATGGAAATAATAAATGAGATGATATAGATGTAAAACTCAAAATGATAAAGATGTTAAAAGTCAAAATGTTTGTATGTATGTTTCCATATATGTTCGTATGTATTTTTTCAAGATGGCTTCCAAATCTATGACTCCTGCCAACAATGGATCTGTAATAAACTTAGCACACAGACTACCCATAACAAACTTTAAGGACTGGGGGGGGGGGGGGGCAATGATAGAGGATGATGGGAGTTAATAGTTCACTCATATGCAAAGTGCACTATGAATCTCACCAATGATGGATCTATACCAAATTTGGCACACATACCCATCATGACAAACTTTAAATACTGGCAGGGTTTGGGAGGAATTCACCCAGGATGATGGGAGTTGTGCTTCAACCACACCCTTACACAGTTTCTAATGAATCCATTCATAAAACAGAAAACTAAACAATGGTAGTCACTGGGTTGTTGTGAGTTTTCCAGGCTGTATGGCCATGTTCCAGAAGCGTTCTCTCCTGACATTTTGCCTGCATCTATGGCAGGCATCCTGAGGTTGTGAGGTTTTCTGTTTTATGACTGGACACATTAGAATGTTCTAATGTTGATCCTTACAGAATCCTTAACCAACCCGCATATGCATTGTGCAAGAAGCCTACAAGCGGTCTCTAGAATGTTCCAAATGTTTTGTTTACTTATGCAAGGCTTATCAGACCTGGCTGTTTGGAATAAAGATTTGTTGGAACATGCTGATCTCCTCTGTTTTGTGGTGTAAGAAGACCTATTCCCATTCTTTACATTTTATTTCTGCCTCTGATCCCAATTTTTCTGTTAAAGTAACATTAAAACACAAATGCTTCATTAGATGAGGTATAACTGTAATACTACATTGGTTCTTGCTCTGACTTGTAATTAGTCTGGATTTAGTCTGTGGATCAGACTAGAAACTTTGCAGGGCAATAGCTCTTACTGCTTGCTCCAGTGAAAGATTAACAAGGTGGAAGTGTGAAACTAGAGGTGAAACATCTTATAATGTTTCAGTTTCATCTCTAGACCTCAACATAAATCCAGTTGCCAGTCTCAGCTACAGTGTATCTATTCAATTAATTGGTGAACGGTAAGACAAACACTTACAGAAAGTCTATTGATTGAATACATCTACCCTTGTCAGGGCCATCAGTTTGATTTAGGCCCTGATATGTGCTTTTCTCGTTCACTGAATACATTAACCTTAATTCCAACTTTTGTCTGCTGCGCTCTTCCCCTTCCAGTAGAGCAGAATGGAATTAAACGGAGCCATTTCTGATTCATTGCAGCTGGAGATCACACACTTTTGTTACTGAAATGGAGCCATATCATGTAGAGCCCAGCAAAGACCTTAACAGAGAGCATTCATTTTTGTTATTTAATAATGTACTTCCATTAAAACGGCACATTCCAGAACAAAATTATGATCTTTTTGATGTATTATTCTACTTCGAAACAAATTGTACACCAAAGTCTTGGCCAAAGTCTGAAAGTGCTTGCAGTCACTGAAAGAAACCATGAACATCAACAGATATTCTTCATGTTTCACTAAATTTTGAAAACTTCATGGAAAGTAGACTTTCCAGTAGAACTTAACTGGGCAGTAATTGAGCTTTTGGGGCACTGGAAACATGCAGCTTCCAAATAACTGAGCAACACATAACGGGAGGCTAATTCTTCTCTGGTTCCATTTATACACAAACAGAAAGCAGTTACAGTAGAGTCTCGCTTATCCAACATAAATGGGATAGTAGAACATAGGATAAGCGAAAATGTTGAATAAGGAGGGATTAAGGAAAAGTCTATTAAATGTCAAATTATGTTATGATTATACCAATTAAGCACCAAAACACCATGCTTTACAACAAATCAACAGAAAAAGCCGTTCAATACACAATAAATTATGTAGTAATTACTGTATTTACAAATTTAGCACCAAAATATCACAATGTACTGAAACAGCTGTGGATCTGGGCAGGAGGCAGACTGTGTTGGACAATACAGAATGTTGGATAAGCAAGACTCTACTGTACTTCTTTGCAGGTGAGAATTGAGCTTCTGTGGAGGATTTTCTTTTTACAATTAAAACAACTGCTACCAGAGCTTGGGAAAATTACTTTGCTTGGCTACAACTTCCAGATTCCTCCTTGATGCTTAGGGCTGCTGGTTATGGATCACTGCTGGCAATAGATACATTTGGCCCCTGATAGATATCCTGTCTCTCAATTGCCAGCTTAGGAGTATGAAGAGAGCAGTGAATGTGTTTCCGATCTCCAAATACTGTGGGACTGCCACTCCTATCATCCTTTGAGGTTGCACCAAATCGGAATGCAATAGTCCCAGTTGTACTGAGTTTTTTTATTTAAAAAACATACAAAACACTGCATTTCTATAAGGAATGCAATCACAAGGAAGATGTTGTTAGTCGAATTTCTGTAGAAGATTTATTTGGCCTAATCAGAGTTCCCAGGCTGGGATGTTTTCTGATATATGTACAGCAGAGTCTTGGTTATCCAATATAAATGGGCCAGCAGAACGTTGGCTAACTGAAAATGTTGGATAATAGGGAGAGATCAAGGAAAAGCCTATTCAACCCTCCACTTCCTGCCTCCTCCGGGCCCCGGCTCCCTACCTCGCTCGTCCCGGCAGCAAAGGCCACCCTCCCTCACTTACTCGCTCACTCACCCATCCTCCCTTTGCCTTTGCCACTGGGGCGAGGAGCCGGGGCCCGGAGGAGGCAGGAGGGGTGGGAGTTAGGGGTATTGGATAATACGGAGTGTTGGATGAGCAGAGGTTGGATAATTATTAGTTGCTTACCTGTAACTGTAGTTCTATGAGTGTCTTCTGTTAATATATACATGTGGTAATATCTGCGGGCACGCAGAGCAAACGGAGCCTTCTAGAAAGATAAAATTGATACATCAGCGGTAGCCCCGCCCCTCCCTATATAAGCTCCCTCAGAGGGGCTACCCAACCAGTTCTCTTCCGCGCGTAAAGCATACAGAAGGACTGGCATGATCAGTGGGGAAGGAAGGGTGGGTTCCGTATATATTAACAGAAGACACTCATAGAACTACAGTTACAGGTAAGCAACTAATAATTCTATGTCGTGGTCTTCTGTTAATATATACATGTGGTAGTAGACTACCAAGCTACCAACCGTGGATGGTGGGTATCATGCCACCGCTGAAAACAGGACTGCTCTTCCAAACTGCGCTTGATTCCTGGATACGGAGTCCACTTTGTAGTGAGACACGAAGGTCAGAGGACTTTTCCAGGTCGCTGCGCGGCACACTGCATCCAATGGAACACCCTTGAGGAACGCCGTGGACGTCGAGACAGCACGGGTGGAATGTCCTCGGATCTGCTGCGGAGGATCCCTCTTGGCCAGCTGGTAGGCTAATCGGATCGCAGCCACAATCCATGCAGACATTCGTTGAGAAGAAATCGGCAGACCCATAGAATCCTCCCTATATCTAACGAAAAGCCTATTGGTCTTCCTAAAGGATGCTGTCCTATCTATATAGTAAAGGAGAGCCCTTCTAACATCTAATGTGTGCAGGAAACGTTCTAGGGAGGAGGACGGTTCTTGGAAAAAAGCAGGCAAAATTAATTCCTGCGACATGTGAAACTGGGACACTATTTTGGGCAAAAAGGAGATATCTGTACGAAGTACCACTTTGTCCTTGTGAAACCTCACATACGGTGCATCTGCCCGTAAGGCACATAGCTCACTTGCCCTTCTGGCTGAAGTGATAGCCACCAAGAAAGCTACCTTCCACGTGAGGTGAGAAAAATGTGCCGAAACCATTGGCTCAAAAGGGGCCCTGCCTAGAGCATTTAAAACCAAGGATAGATCCCATGCCGGGACTACCGGTGCCACTGAGGGCTTGAGTGATTTAAAACCCTTGAGAAATTGTTTGACTAGGGGGTCCACAAACCATGAAGAGAGGCCCGCCTTTCTTCTGTACCATGACATGGCAGCTAGATAACATCTAACAGATGACAATGCCAGGCCCGACTCGGCTAGCGATGCCAAAAAATCCAAAATTATTGCCACAGAGGCCTGGAGAGGATCCACCCCTTTGGACCTAGAAAAAGCGGTAAATTTAGCCCACTTATACATATATGAGCGTTTGGTCGAATCTCTCTGGGCCGCATTCAAAAATCTCAGGACAGAAGGGGAAAACTCGGACACCGAGGGTAACAGTCCGGGCGAATGCGCCACGCTGTCAGTCGTAACCGGGACACCTCCGGATAAAGTACACGGTCTCCCTGGGACAGGAGGAGGTCTGGTCTCTGTTGCAACCTCATGAACTCCCCCCCGGCTAAGCGTAGGAGGGGGGCGAACCAGGCCTGACGCGGCCACCAGGGGGTTATCAAAATGCAATCCACTCTGTGTCTCTGGAGTCTTGACAAGACCCGTAGAAGTAGCGGAAACGGGGGGAATGCGTACAGAAGGCAGCCCGACCAGGGGAGAAGGAAGGCATCCCCCAAACACCCCCGAGCCGGGCACGCCGCCCTCCGGGCGCAGTACCGGGCACATTTGGCATTCTCCCGGGAAGCAAATAGGTCTATCTGGGGAGTTCCCCAGGCCCTGAACAACCTGGTGGCCTCTTCCTGACACAGAGACCATTCGTGGTGGCTGAGGGGTGACCTGCTCAGTGCATCCGCCACTGTGTTTTCCTCCCCGGGCAGATGGATCGCCAATAGGTGAATATCCCTGGCTATGCACCATTCCCAAATTTGACAAGTGAGAAGCAACAACTGAGGAGAATGTGTTCCCCTCTGTTTGTTTAAGTAAAACATTACCGTGGTGTTGTCCGTTTGAAGGAGCACCACCCTCCCTATCAACACCCTCTCGAATGACTCCAGTGCTCTCTGCACAGCAAGGAGTTCCAGATAATTGATGTGGTATTCCGTCTCCCTCTTGGACCAGACCCCTTGTGCAATGAGGTCGTCCGAGTGTGCCCCCCACCCCGTGAGAGAAGAGTCCGTCGTGACCGATCGGGAGGGGCTGGGGGGGTAAAACGGCAGGCCGCAGCAGACATTGCTGGGGTCCAGCCACCACGCAAGGGAGTGACGGACCGGTGACGGCAGCGCCAACCGTAGATTGGGGCTGTCTCGCAGCGGGTCGAACATTGAGAGGAACCAAGCCTGCAGGGGTCTGAAGCGTAGCCTGGCGTGCGGGGTTACTGCCGTAGTCGAGGCCATGTGGCCGAGGACCACTTGAACCTGACGGGCTGTCACAGAACGGTCCTGAACTAGCTGGAGTGTCAGAAGACGCAGAGCTGCGAAGCGGTCTTCCGGCAGGTACACCATTTCCTGAAAGGAGTCCAAAATTGCTCCGATGAACAGGATCCTCCGGGACGGCACCAAATTGGATTTCTCCAAGTTGAGCACAAGCCCTAGGGACTGGAGGAGAGAGAGTGTAAGGGAGACATCGTGAAGGAGCCTGTCCCTGGACGAGGCCGCCAGCAGCCAGTCGTCCAGGTATGGGTAAATCGTCACCCCCCTGGTCCTAAGATGGGCCGCCACTGCCGCTATACACTTGGTGAACACCCTTGGGGCAGAGGCCAAACCGAATGGCAGAACATTGAATTTGAATGCTCGGTCCCCTACTTTGAAAGAGAGGAGCCTCCTATGCCAGTGGGCGATGCTGATGTGAAAATAAGCATCCCTGAGATCAATCGTGACAAACCAATCAAGTTTATTTAGCAGGGGTAAAATGGAGGCCAGGGTAACCATTTTGAACTTTCGTGGCCTAATGTAAAAATTGACACCTCTGAGGTCCAGAATGGCCCGTACCCCTCCTCCCCCTTTTCGGGATCAAGAAATACCTTGAGAAAAAGCACAACGGAAAATCCCCCGGGGCAACTGGTGAGATGGCGCCCTTCGAGAGAAGAGTCGAAATTTCCTCGAACAGGGCCTGGGAGGGGGGCGTATCAACAACACAGCCTAAGGGGGGCTGAGATAACAATTCTAAACTATAACCTTGAGCTACTATGCTGAGGACCCAGCTATCAGAGGTAATCTCGGACCAGGCAGAGAAAAAGGGAACAAGCCTGTCTAAAAAACAGAGAGCACCTGCGCTTGGCTGTAGGGTCTGAACAGAAGGAGGAACGGTGGGCTGCCCCGTAACGCTGGAACCTGTAGTAGACAAAAGAGAGGTGATGGGAGACGCGGTAATTAAAAGCGTTTCCTATTGAATCCCTGAAACCTGCCCCTACCCCGAAAGGGGGCCGAGCGGTACTTGTTGCCAAACCCCTGTTTAGTACCTTGGCCAAACCTGCCGTTGTTAGCCTGTCTGTTATTGTAGCCTCCCCGAGGATAGGAGTTGAAATTCCTTCTGGGGTATGGGCCTGAAGAGGTAGAGGCCCTCTGCCTATTGTAAGTAGGCTGGTAAGGATGGCCGTACTTATGCGCGGCTGTGCGCACCTCCTGTTTGGACTTCAAACTATCGTCCACGTCGGGATTGAATAGGCCGAGGTCATGCATTGGCATGTCCTCGGCCAAGATCCTGGCCTCCTCCGAGAGAGACGACGACCGGAGCCAGGCGTGTCTCCGAATCGACGTAGCAGAGGCAAACAGTCTACCTGCTCCTTCCGCCATATGCCTTCCAAATTCCTTTTGGAATTTCGTCAATGCTAGAGCCTCACTTTGGAGGGCTTTGGGCAAAATTTGGCGCTCAGGCGGCAAAAGCTCCAGATATGGGAGGATCTTGTTCCATAAGTAGGCCTGGTAGCCACTGAGGTATGTGGCGTAATGGGCCATGCGGGCAAAAAGGCCCGCCGTCATGTGAACCTTCCTCCCCATGGCCTCTAGTTTTTTACTCTCCTTGTCCGCAGGAGTAGCCAAAGGACCTCGTGCATTCTTAGATTTGGCCATTTCCAACACAACCGTGTTGGGCTTAGTTGGTTTCGCCACCCAAAAGGCGGTGGACAGGTCCACCTTGTAGATGGAATCTACTCTTTTAGGGACCGCGGAGGCCAGGGCCGGAGAGGTATCTGGTAGCTTAGTCAGTTTCAATAGGAAGGGCAAGGGAGGGACAGCCTGAGGCGAGGGGGTATGCTGCTCCTCAGAGGTCCACATCGGATCCTCCACGGAGTCTGGCACCTTTGGGGTAGGTAAATTCAGGGACCTCACCAGCCTCGCCATTAACAAAACAAAATTGTTCAGGTCCACCGACGGGGCCTGGTCGGCATCAGCCCCTGTGTCCTGCCCAATAGGGCATTGTTCGTCCCCAGAGGAGTCAGAGTGCATCCCCTCTCCCTGTTGTTCCTCTTCAATGGGAAGAGGAGGGGGCTGCATCAGTGGCTGGTTAGCCCCAAGCCCCCCGCTCGCGGGTGCCGCAGGGGGCCGGGCCTGCTCCTGTCCCCTGGCTGGGCGTGCCACTATTGGCTGAAGCGGTGCCGCGGGGGTCGGGGGTGCCGGCAAAGTCGGAGGCTGTAGGAGTGATTGCGCAGGCGTCGGGAACACCGGCGGTGGGGGGCCCACATAGACGAACCCTTCTGCTGTCTGCCTCCAGAGCTGCTGATGCGGAGGCTGGAGCTGCGGGGCAAGATGACGTGGGCTGTCCCGGCGTGGATGCTTTCTGTGGCCCCTCCTTCTCCGATGTCGACGGCGACGTGGGGAAGGAGAGGCGGAGGAAGAAGAGGACGAGTAGGAAGAAGAGCCCGACGAGGAGGGGGAGCGGCGGCGGCGCCTCCTGGAGGAACGGGATGAGCGCCTCGACATCGCTCTCCCCTCCCTCTCTCGATGCTCCTCGATATGGGAGAGAGAGAAGCTGGGCGATATGGGCCGGACGGGATGGGCGGTCCCACCTCGGGCTCCACGCCTCCCACGGAAGGCGGAGACTGCAACGCCTCCAGCGTCGGCGTGCGCGGCCCCAAACTCTCTCTTTCCTCCACAGCTGGTGGGGGAGGTAAGGATCCCAAGAGCCCCGTCTCCGATGCCGTCGCTGCCGGTGGCTCCGAGAACAGGGCTTCCTCCAGGACCGACAAAGGGGGCTGAGCCTGAGCCGCCGCGCCGCCCCACCCACCTGCGCCGGAGGCGTGGTCTGGGAGAGGCTCTGCTCTGCCTGTTGGAGCACCAACAGAGGGCCGGTCTCTTTTAATGCCACCAAGGGGGAAGACAGCTCTTCTAATGGTGAGGCAATGGCGGTTCCAGCGCCTTTTTGTTGTTGTCTGTGGAGAAGGAGCCCGGCGGCCATCTTGGCCTTTTGCCAGAATGGGCTTTTTTGCCTTCTTCTTGGGGGCCGATGGGCCTGTGGCCGCCCCGGGCATCGCGGGGGCGGTGGCTGTCGCCTGGGCTCTCTGGATCAGGAGAGAGCCTTGGGCGGAGAAGACGGACTTCTCATAGATAGCCACCTTGAGCCTCGCCTCCCTGTTTTTCCTCGTCTGCGAGGAAAAGGCCCGGCAAATGGCGCAAGCGTGCGTCAGGTGCCCCTCGCCCAAACATTCAAGGCACAGGTGGTGTGCGTCCGAGTCCGGGAGGACATTGGGGCACTGGGCGCATTTCTTGAAGGATGAAGTGGCCATAGCGCCAAGGGGTGCAGCAAAATCGCAGTCAGACAAGCCGGGTTGAGATCAGGAGCAACAAGACAGAGGAGGGAGGCAGAGAATAGTCAAGTCCAGTCAGAAAGGTCAAGTCCAGTCAAGTCAACACAATACCTAGCAGTCGCTGAAGAGTAAAACGAAGGATCTCCTAATCGCTCGCGCGGAGTAAGAGAACTGGTTGGGTAGCCCCTCTGAGGGAGCTTATATAGGGAGGGGCGGGGCTACCGCTGATGTATCAATTTTATCTTTCTAGAAGGCTCCGTTTGCTCTGCGTGCCCGCAGATATTACCACATGTATATATTAACAGAAGACCACGACATAGAACCAAGACTCTACTGTATTTTGTATGGAGAGATGCTGGATAACAGAAATGTGCATCCATAGTGAGAAGTGATCCAACTGGGAAGCCCAATCACAATTTTGCTACTTCAATGAGGACTGGACTAAAACCATATTTATTGAGCAAAATAACCTGGTTCATGATTAAATTCTAAAACTTACATATTTGATTCTTCAACCCAAAATTTAAAAACAACTAAAACACCAAATATCAGAACAGAAAATACTCTCCCCATATTGAGATGGATGGTTGGCTTCTACCAATAGTTTTTGGTGGAAGTTCTTGGTCAGAGAGAATAGTGTTTAACGTATCAGAGTTCGCTCAGCTGTCTGTTTATCACTGCTGTGATCCTCTTCCTCCTGGATTCATCTAGAGAAGAAAACATTCTTCCACCTGGGGGTTGTAGTGCAGGCAGAGCCGGAAAACCCATGTGGCTGCTGCTCTTGTATCTAGCACTGTAGACTGGTGCATCAGGGGCTCTCGAAATCCCACAGAGTCCCGAATATCCTGCTCCTTTCCCACAGCTGGGGTTTTTCTGCCCATGATTGCTGACCAATAGGGTGGAGGAGGTTAGACTGCCCTGACTGAGAGAACACTGTGACAACGGGAAGTTTCCACCAAGTTTCTTTAACTCCACAACTTGTTCTCTGGCTTGAGCCAAAGCCTCAGTGAGCTCATAACGTTCCTCACACTCCCTGCGCACTGTGTCCTGGAGAAGAGCATTCTGTGAGAAAAAAAGGGGAGGGGTGAAGAACACATATTTCATAAGACACTGTCAAGACAAATAAAAAGGTTCAACTGCTGGGTGCTTTAACTTCCCGAAATGGCTAGTACTGAGGGAACAGAGTGCACAGGCAACATGCTGAAATGCTTGGAGCGGTCCCACAGATAAAGAATGTGTCCTCCTCATGTATCAGCTACTGTGTTTTCTTCCTGGGTGTGGCGAAAACCCATTTGCAGCCAGGCCACATAGTGTTCCTGAGAGATGCCCTGAGTTGGGGCGTTAAAACTATTGTTTTCTCCAGAAAGGGAATCCAACACAACAATGAGAACTGCTTTTGAATCTCATCTCAGCTATAAAAGCTGACTTCTATAACAGACTCCACTTAAATGTTATGTTCTGAATCTACTCCCAAAAGCAATGGCAAAAAACACCACCCCCAAAGATCTTAGACTACGGTTCCGATGATCCCAAGGCACATGTTCAGCAGTAGTGGGCATCAAAGACCAATATATTTTATTTATTTATTTATTTATTTACTCGGCTTTTATGCCGCCACTCCCAGTAGGCTCGGGGCGGCTCACAGCCAGAATGTAAAACAACATACAGTATACAAAGAGTTAAAATGCAAATAAAATACACAGTAAACTATACGATAAAAACACTATTAAAAGCACACGATTGGGGAAGTGACAGTGGTCGAGCAATATTAGCAAGGCTGGGGGGCCCAGTGGACCTAATCCTGAAACGCCAGCCGGAAGAGATGGGTCTTACATGCCCGCCTAAACGGGAGTAAGTCTGAGATTGCTCGTGTGGCTGCCGGGAGGGTATTCCACAATATCGGCGCTATGACCGAGAAGGCCCTTCGGCGGGTGGCAGTTTTCTTAGCCGTTTTAGCAGAGGGGACGGCTAGCAGGTTAGAGTCCTCTGAGCGGAGTGATCTCGCAGGGTAGTATGGGGTGAGACGGTCCCTCAGATACGCTGGCCCCAAGCCGTGTAAGGCCTTAAAGGTAAGAACCAACACTTTGAAGGTGATCCAGTGCTCAATAGGCAGCCAGTGCAGATCCTGCAAAATAGGTGTTATGTGGCATCCTGCTGGAGAACCAGACAGGAGCCGGGCGGCAGTGTTCTGCACCAGCTTGAGCTTCCGGGTCACCGACAGAGGAAGGCTAACGTACAGAGCGTTACAGTAATCTAGCCTCGAGATGACCGTGGCTTGGATCACCGTGGCCAGGTCGGACCGGGACAAATAGGGGGCCAGCCTCCTTGCCTGTCGGAGATGAAAGAAGGCGATCTTGCTGACCGCAGAGACCTGAGTCTCCATGGCCAGCTGGGAGTCCAGGTGGACTCCCAAGCTCTTCACGGAAGATGATGGGCATAACGCCGCACCGTCCAGGGTCGGAAGCTGGACATCCCCACCTCCCGGGCGACTCGGCCACAAGATCTCCGTCTTCGCCGGATTCACCCTCAACCTACTGGCTGGAGAAGGCTGGCTAGGGGAAGATTGCACACAACCAACAAATAAATACTCTTTAATTTCTCCATTAAGATACCTGCTTTCTTGTCAAGCAATTTCCTGAATAGAACTTATGTGAGGGACAATACTTTATAATGATAGAGCAAAACTTTCATGGAATACTAGATACTCATTTTAGTTAATAAAGGGAGTCCAAACCCATTTTATGAATCATAGTACACAACCCAGCAGAAATATGACATAATACAATCTAAAGAAATAAATGATGGTTGTCTGCCTTTCAAACAGGTGCACAGCAGTTCTGAGTGATTCGTCAACAACAGAAGACTTTACCAGGTGGCATTGATTGATCTCCATCCAAAATAAATCAAAAATGTCATTAACATTAGTTGCCTCAAGCCCTTGGAACGGGACATACTGAAAATTAAATAAACAAAAAATACACAATTAAATGACCCACTCTTTGTTGCAGCAACAATGTTTGGCTTTGAAAGACAGAGATTTACTCAGGGCAAGATTTTGGGGCAGATGTTCAGAGGCCCATGCAGTTCAAAGAGCAGGAGGACACATCCAAAGAGAGCTGCCTCCCATAGAGGATTGTTAAATCCAGAGCTTTTATCATCCTAAGTACAGCTAGTCTAAAAGAGACTATTAAAATAGTCTAAACCTGAGAAGATGAGGGAGAAGAGCAAGAAACAGCACCATGTACTACCAGCACCTAACTAAGGCAAAGGTGCAGAGAAGAATCCTAAACAATGCACACTGTCCTTCTAAGAACTAATCTGATTACTGCTGAATAAAGCAATGTTATAAAGCCAGGGACTTCCTCCAGGAGCAAATCAAGAATGGGCAACTCTGAAGCCGATTTGACAGATCAAAAGCCCTTGTGCGACTGTGGAGCAGAACAAACAACTCAGCATAGCTATGCTTGCCCACAATGCCCTACCTCATACATAGAGGAAGAACTGTTTAAAGCTACAGATAATGCAGTCACTGTTGCCTGTTTTTGGTCTAAATCTATCTAGCAGCTTGTGATCCCTTTATTTTATCAGTTCTAATCTATTTATGCAATGCTTTTGACACAAAATAAATAAAACAATTGCTGAATCAGAACAGAGGTCGCATAATGTAAGAACTAAAATAACCACTATTTCAGCAATTTTAAACAAAAAATAAAGGGGAAAGATGGTAACAGAAGAAGAGATTTTCTCTTTTATATTGACTTGTTGTGTTATTATTTACCTACTTATTTTGCACATATTGTCCATTGTATTTATGTATGTTGTAAGCCGCCCTGAGTCCTTCTGAGAAGATGAAGCGGAATATAAATAAAAAGTTTTAGATGATGATGATTGCCTGGAAAGACTAAATAACATTAACAACCAAGAGCTGAATAACTTCCAATTATATAAAACAAAAGATTATCAAGAATGTTTGGAATGAACTAGAAAATGGATCAGCCTCTTGCTTCAGTCTCCCCAAATGGGAATCTTCAAATCATGTTGGTTTAGAAGTCCCAGAATAATTAGCTATCATGGCTCCTTCATTTTAAAAGTTCATGTGCATGACTCATTCAGCAAGATTACAGAGCACAACCTCAAAGACAAACACACTGCAGTGGGCAACCAAAGAGGTATGCCTGTATCCCATGCCTTCTTCGTCCCCTTTCCCCTCTCAGTGCAGCCATTCCTTGTGCCAAAAATATGATCCAAAAAGATTATCAGCCCTCTGGAACAGATACTGGAGACCATGAGGGCATGTAGGAGGAAACAGAAATGCAGTTTTGCTGGAAGCTGTGTGTGATTCAGGGGAAATGGACAAGTAGATATTGATTATCAATTTCAACTTTAAAAGCCACTTTGTTCACTGCACTTGAATGCTGTAGACCAAAAGGCATGAAAACAGCTTATGTGGCATAAGGCCTTGTTTTGTTATTGACATTAGAACAATAATACCACCAACCTAATGGCAGATAAATGAAAAATATTAATTCTCAGAGATAAAGCTCCTAACATTTCTGTCAGGAACTTCAATGCTTTCCAGTAAAGACGCTACAGAACTGCTGCTTCTTCCAGTGGTAGTTTATTGAAGACACAAAACCTATAAAGCTGAAGCACCCGCTTCCCATCACCACAATCCTTATATACTAATCCCTCCCCCATGCAATGCCTGGAGAGGGTTGCACCCTGACTCAGCAATCCCAGTGAGTCTTTGCATTACCCAGAGTTCCCTGGGTATTACATCATACCCCAGAGTCTTATCTAGACCAAAGGTCATAGTCCCAGTATATTCAACTGCAAAGAAATAGAGCAAAGTTCATGGTTGAGTCATCTCTCTCTGACTCAGCAACTCAGGTGAAAGTAGTAGGCTCATGGCAGGCTGGGATCTGTCTCTGGCCCCAGGCATAGAGATTCTAGCCCTGACATAACGCCTTCCTCCCCCTTCTCCTCCTCCCCCTGAGGAAGACAAAGCAACATTCAAAATTTTGGCATAATTGGGTTAACATATCGTTTTAACAAGTTGCAATGAAACACAGAATAAATTTTCCTCAAGGCCCTTGGCAATATCAATCGGTACGTCACCTCATTCACTCGCTCAGCCACTCTGAATGGTCCCACATACTTTGGGCCCAATTTTCGAGAAGGTAACCCCAACTTTAAATTCTGAGTGGATAGCCATACCAAATCCCCTTCCTTATACACATCACCTTCTTGTCGGTTTTTGTCACCAAATCGCTTGTGCAACCCCTGTGCCTTATGCAACGCCTCAGTTACCTCCTTCCATTCTTCTCGAGCTCTATTGTACCATTTCTCCTTATCATCCTCCAGCACTCCTATACCAACTGGTAGTGGAACAACCTCTTGGCCAAATACAATTGAAAATGGAGTCCTGCCTGTAGATGAGTGCACAGATCCATTATAAGCCACTTCAGCGTAAGGCAACAAGTCTGCCCAATTACTCTGCTGGGCATTTACAAAAATTCTTAGATAACTACCCAACGATTTCTGCGTCCTCTGAACTCCCCCATTACAACAGGGATGATAAGCAGTTGTCAACTTCCGGTCTGCTCCTAAGGTTTCCAAGAACCTATCCCAGAATTTCGCCGTGAATTGCACACCTCTATCGCTAAGCACCTGCTCTGGACACCCATGTAACCGGTATATATGCTGCACATATAACTTAGCCAATTTTTCTGCCGAAGGCAAGCCAGTTAACGGTATAAAATGGGCTTGCTTTGAAAACATGTCCAGCACAGTCCAGATATACCTATATCCTTTACTAGGGGCAACTCCCCCACAAAGTCGGTACTAATATGTGTCCATGGCCGCACCGGAGTAGCCACCACCTGGATCAATCCTGGGGCTTAGCAGTAGGTACCTTCCCCGTGCACAAGCCTCACAACTACTCACATAATTCTTTACCGATGTCCTCATTCCTGGCCACCAATATCGGGCTTTGATTGCAAAGAAAGTCTTAGTAAATCCCCAATGCCCTGCTGTCTTGTGGTCATGGAACAACTCCAACACCCTATTCCTTAACTCCGCTGGTACATACAATTTCTCCCGAACTATCCACAATCCCTTGACCCTTTTACATTCCAACTCATGGGCCTTCAACCAATCATCCTTCTCATAACACCTCTGAAACTCTTTTACCCACTCTTCCAGCTCCTCATCCTCCTGCTTTATTTCCAACTTCGCTTGTGCTCGTGTCTGCACCCTCAGACCCCACTGGTCCTTTGTGAACACTCTCCCCACACTTGGAAGAGGATCTGGCCCCACTGCAGGATAACGCGACAATGCATCAGCAACCACATTATCCTTACCCTTTATATGCTTCAACACAAAATTAAACCTAGCCAGATACTGGGCCCATCGTAACAATTTAGGAGACAACTTCTGGGGCTCCCTAAGAAATTGCAAATTCTTATGATCAGTTAACACTTCAAACGGGTGAACTGCCCCCTCAAAAAGTGTCTCCACGTCTGCAGAGCATAACGAATAGCAAACGCCTCCTTTTCCCACACTGGCCAATTCCTTTGCTGTTCCCCAAATTTCTTAGAGAAATAAGCACAGGGTTTCAACACCCCTTCCTCGTCCTTCTGTAACAAAGCTCCTCCATATGCCCAAGCGGAAGCATCACTCTGTACCACAAAGGGTTTTGCTGGATCTGGATGCACAAGCAAAGGACCTTTAGTGAAAGCTACCTTTAAAGAATCAAAAGCCTTTTGACACTCTACAGTCCAACCCAACCTGGCACCAGGCGCCCTCACCTTCCTAGCCTCACCCTTACCTTTTGTCTTGAGCAACTCTGTAAGAGGCAAAACAATATTAGCAAATCCGGAAATAAAAGACCGATAAAAGTTAGCCATCCCCAAAAAAGCCTGTAACTGTCTCCTTGTTTTAGGAGCTTCCCAAACCCAACACATCTGCCACTTTACCCGGATCCATGGACACACCCTCTCTACTAATTCTATATCCCAGGAAGTCAATTTCGCTCTTGCTAAATTCACATTTACTAACTAACACACAATCTGGCCTGCCTCAATCTCTCCAATACTTCCCGAACTAACTGCACATGCGCCTCTTTGGTTTGTGAAACCACAACAATGTCGTCTAAATAAACATACACCCCCTTATACAAAAGGGGTGCAGCACCTCATTAATCAACTGCATAAATATACCGGGGGCCCCGGCCAAACCAAAAGGCATGACGACCCATTCGTACAGCCCCAAGGGACACGAAAAAGCAGTCTTCCACCTGTCCAATTCTCGCACCCGCACCATATGGAAGGCATTTATAATATCCAGCTTTGTGAAATACCTGCCTTTCCCCAATTGCCCTAATAGATCCTTGATTAAAGGCAATGGATAACAATTAATGGTACTTATCACATTAAGACCCCTATAGTCGATACACAACCTTAATTTCCCATCTTTCTTTTCCCTAAAGAGAACAGGGGCTGCAATAGGGGATCCCGATCTTTGGATGTACCCTTTCTTTAAATAATCATCTATCTGCTCCCTCAACATAACCTTCTCCTTCTCAGACATAGGATAAATCTTTGGCTTAGGGAGTACTGCCCCTTCTTTCAGTTCTACCTTGCACTGTACATTCCTGACTGGGGGCAGATTGTCGGCTAATACAGGGTTGAACACATCTGCTAAGTCAATATATTCCTCAGGAATCTGTGGCTCACCTCCTTTCTTCTCTTCATTCACATACACACCACCATTCGCCACAGGCCGGCACTCTAACGTACCTGCTTTCCAATCTATGATTGGATCAGTCTGTCTCAGCCAAGGCAATCCCAATATAATTTCATGTTCCATAACAGGAGCCACTACACAATCCAGCTCCCCCTCCCAAGTATCAACCTTTCCCGTTAACCCTTTCGTTCCCACTGGAAGGGGCCCTCCTCCACAAAAAAGTTCCATCCAACTGGGCAAAATGTACAGGAGCTGGTAATTCCTGAATTCCACATTTCAAATCCTTAACTAATCCAGGACACATAATGTTTTCAGAACACCCGCAATCCACCAATGCTTTATGCGTTTGATATTTTCCTTTCTTTTCCAATTCGATTTTACAAACAATACTTGGGGCCCCTTTTCTCACCCCATCCGCACTCTCCATCTTTTCACCCAGGGCACCTCGGGCAACTTTCACATTTTGGTATCCGGTAACTTTCTTAGATGACATTGGAAGGAATAATGTCCCGGCTTAGAGCAAATGTAACACAAGCCTTTCCCCACAGTTGGCTTTCCGCTAACACTACTCCGCTGACTCTCGCTTCTGGTTACACGTCTTGTCCCTGGCCGAAATCGCCTCGTAGGTCCTACTGCCGACTTCCGCCGTTGCACTTGGGCCAGAATACCTTCTACGTTACCAGCCAATTGGATCCATCCATCGACATCACCAGGGTCTCCACGATGAAGGCACCACTCCAACAACTCTCGTCGTAATCCGTCTTTAAATAGTTCAAGGAGGGTTGCTTGAGACCACTCCGCTACCTTGCCCGCAAGGCTCATAAACTCCTCCGCATACTCCGTTACAAATTTATTGCCTTGCGTTAACCCCCTCAGAGCTTCTTTGGCCTTTACTCTCTCCAGTGGGTCACGAAATCTGTTCTTCACAGCCCGAAGGAACCCTCTCAATGTCCCCAAACATGGATCCTGTCGATCATGGCACTGCACGTACCAGTCCGCAGCTCTTCCTTTAAGCACAGCTCCCACAGCACGCACTCTGCTGCCTTCACTTGGGTACAAGTGTCCATAATCTTGCATGTGATCGCCAACTGCCGCCACAAAAAGGCCACTTTACATGCCTCACCATCAAACTCCACACGGAGCGGCTCCTTCCTTGGACGAACATCATCCCCAATTGGGGTCTCCATTCTCCTGCTCCATCTCTTCCGGGCATCTGGGCACCAGGCTGGGGTCTCCACTCTCCTAATCCATCCCTTCTAGGCATCTGGGCACCAGGCTGGGATCTCCATCCTCCAGATCCATCCCTCTTGGGCACCTGAATACCTCTTCCCAGTCCTACAGCTTTAGGCTGGACTGAAACCCCTTCATTCACCACTCTCAGCCTGGCACCACCATATGCTGCTCCTCGCGGAACTCCTGACTGGGCATCAACCCCCACACTCCCGAAGGAGATCTAGGATGGGTTTCAACCCTCTCACTGTCCATCCAAGAATAACGCGTAAAATCGCCTCCCTCAGGCGGCCCCCACATAGAATCTTGGTTCTTAAACATCTGCTGGGACATTCGCTGCAATGTCTTCTCCAAAGCCGCAACTTTGCATCCCAACACCTCCACTTCCGTGGGAGAACTCGGCTCAGTAGTTTCACTCCCCCGAGTCGCCTCTTGCATAAACCTCTCAATTCCTGGGAAAGTTTCAGGGGCTTCAGCTTCTGTCAGGAACTTCAATGCTTTCCAGTAAAGACGCTACAGAACTGCTGCTTCTTCCAGTGGTAGTTTATTGAAGACACAAAACCTATAAAGCTGAAGCACCCGCTTCCCATCACCACAATCCTTATATACTAATCCCTCCCCCATGCAATGCCTGGAGAGGGTTGCACCCTGACTCAGCAATCCCAGTGAGTCTTTGCATTACCCAGAGTTCCCTGGGTATTACATCATACCCCAGAGTCTTATCTAGACCAAAAGTCATAGTCCCAGTATATTCAACTGCAAAGAAATAGAGCAAAGTTCATGGTTGAGTCATCTCTCTCTGACTCAGCAACTCAGGTGAAAGTAGTAGGCTCATGGCAGGCTGGGATCTGTCTCTGGCCCCAGGCATAGAGATTCTAGCCCTGACAATTTCATTATATACATGCTAAAAATGGAACATCCACTTGCCAGCTTTTCCTTGGAGGGTCTTGCCTGGAACCAGTCGACAAGAGCAACTGAAACCCCAACTTCTTTTTGAGAGATGTACCTCTACCTAAGTTCTACCAAGCAGCAACCTGGCCAACTCCTTTCAGTTTTATTTTGTCTAATTTGTCATGATGTTCCTATTACCACTTGATTTGGTTGTTTAATATGTTCTTTGATTTATGGTTGCTTTGGTTGTTTTGCTTTCTGCCTGCATTTTACGGCATTGAATGTTTGCCACTGTTTGTTGTAAACTGCCCCAAGTCCCCACACAGAGATAGGGCAAGATAGAAATAAAGTTGATGATGATGATGATGATTATTAGAAACACAACAAGATGAATCCATACCAGACAAGATCACTCTGCTGGCTGTTCTATTGGATCACATGTCGGACACTTCCCAAGTGTCTAGAACTATGTGATGTATCAGCGAATAATGCGTGCAGATCCCAGTAAAGTGGCCTTCTGCAGCTAGCAGATAGTAATTTTGTCAGTGCCGATTGTGTTTAAGTGCAGTCCAAGGTCATTAGTCACTGCACCCAGTGTACCAATCACCACTGGGACCACCTTTACTGGCTTGTGCCAGAGTTGTTGTTGTTGTTGTTATATTCAATACTACAACTAGGATATGAGATCTTTGTTGGATGCTGCCTTTGGCAGTGTAAGTTCCTTTTCACTGGATGTGCTTGTATTTGGCTCTGCATCAACTAAGTCTTTATATTTATGTTGAGCCTTTTTAAAATTAAAATGTGTAGCACTTGATGAACCAACCTGGACATTATTATTTGAGAACACAAAAATGCTGGACCAATCTAACAACTACAATGTCAGACTACACAGAGAAGCCATTGAAATCCACAAGCATGTGGACAATTTCAACAGAAAGTAGAAAAACATGAAAATGAACAAAATCTGGCTACCAGTATTAAAAAAGCTCTAAAATCAAGACAGCAAAGAAAGAACACCATTCAAAAACAGGGTAATTCCAGACAAGAATCAATCAGGGCCAGCTAATCACCTCCTAACAAAGGATTCCCCCAGGTAGGATTCAGCAAAGTCTTGAAGCTGCAAGGCAATTCAATGCTAATCAAGATGATCAATTGCAGCATGCACACCTACCTCAAACAGACAAGAGTTCTTCCTCCCACCGTGGACATTTCAGATATATAAACCCCACTTGCCTAGTTTCCAATAGACCTCACAACCTCTGAGGATACCTGCCATAAATGTGATGGATACATCAGTGGAGATTGCTTTTGGAACGTGGCCATAACAGCCCGGAAAATTCACAGCAACCCAACATGGGTAAATGTTAAAACCAAATGGTCAAATTTAGTTGAAATTTAGTTTGACCATTTGGTAGGCTTGGATGTTCTCAAAACATGGGATGAATATGAAACACCTCTTGACCTTCCTGCCTAATGACACTCACATTGTCTTCTCTTTGGCAGTTTTCATGAAGAGCTTCAAAAACAATGCTTTGCTGTTGTTGTTACTGTTTTTACTATTGTTGCATGCCTCAAGTCTTTTCTGACTATCATGGGGTCACCATATCATGGGGTTTCTGACAAGATTTGTTAAGAGGGAGTTTGCCCTTCCTTTCCTCTGAGGCTGAATGAATGTGACTTAATTGGTATGTATTTGACATTCTCCAACAGGTGAGTATTTTTAATCTTCTAACAATCTTAATAATTGTAATTGATTTTAATATTCTCTTATTAACAATTAGGACATTTCAAAAACTGAAGACTAAGATTACAGTACAGTATATGTACTTTAGATAAGTAATCTTGGCAAGAAGGCCATTTATGGTCTTCCTACCAATGAAGACTACAGACTGTTAGATCATTACTGCCATCTGCCACGAGATTCTCATCTACAGGCTTGGAGTGTGGGTTTTATTCATTTTTGAAGTATTTTTCTTTATTTGTATGGCCTATGAACTATTATCCCTACCACAGGATTCAAGGTCTCCACCCTAGGCTGACTGAACTTGGCTAATGCATTTCATAAGGCACTCTGATCATGTCTGGGTCACTTTGTTTGTGGCTAGGAATCTCCCTGGAGCCTTCTTAAGGAAATGTGCTCTTTATTGCAGAAATGGGGAAAAGTAAACACACAGCATCTGCTAAGGTTCATTTGAAGGATGGAACTGTCTTGGTCAGTCTGTAGAACTTATTAGTACTACTACTACCACCACCACAACAAAGGATGGTGTTATGTTGTGGCCACATTATCCACATGGGGATGGTGCCATGTTTTGTGCTGTTTTTCCTTGCTTCTAGGTATTATCAACGTTTTGAAAATGTCCCAGTGTCACGAACGCCGACTTAGAACTGCCCCTTTAACACACACACGGAGACGTATCAAAGGCTAACTAGTTTTATTGAATATAAAAACAGTCCAAAGGGTATATAGTCCATAGAAATGCAAGTATTCAAAGTATAAAGTCAATAGTCCAAAGTGTAATGGCAAATAGCTTGAAGCGAGGCAAGGCTCCGCAATTCAATGCGGATCAGGAAACAGGGCAAGGTTTCGCATCCAATGCGAATCAGGAACCAAGGCAAGGTGCCGCAAACCACTGCGGCTCAGGAAACAAAGCAAAGGCAAGGCAAGACTTGATGACCACGGTTGGCTTGTGGTCCCACTCCGCTTCGCGCCTATTCAGTATAGACGTGGCCGGAGAACTGAGGATCAGTTCCCACGGGGCCGTACTTAATCCCTCGGCCGGGCCCCCCGACGATCTAGGGCCCGGCGTCTCCAGTCTCTACTTTCCGAACGGTGACGGTCTAGGGACAGATGCCAGCTCCTCCTGCCCTGCTCTATGTCCCTGCGCCTGTTATGGGAACGGCCCCGCTCTTCCAGCCTAGTATCGCTATCTTCCTGAGAAGAAGCCTCCCCGAGTTTCCCATCCGCTAGCCTCCATCTGCTGTTCAGCCAGCTCCTGGGAACCTCGGCCATTTGGGAATTCATAACTATCTCCGCTATCTGCTTCACTGCCTCCCATCTCCACCTGGTCCGCTCCTTCCCCGGGAGAATGCTCCCACTCAAGATCCCAGGCTAAACTCTCTACAGGTGAACTGGGCAAAGGCACGGCTGACCAATCTTGCTCTGGGCCTTCCAACTCATCCTCCGAATCCCTTTCAGCCTGTGCGGGTCCCAATGCCAACGGGACCCCTGGTGCATTACCCCTCCCCCCGTTGCCCTAGCGGACCCATGGGTGCTACACTATCCCCCTCAGGGCCCCCTGGGCCGCCCCCGGCTTGGGCTTGTCAGGGTAGTTGCGGTGAAGCGAGCCACCAACTCCGGGCGTGAACATCTCGAGCCTTGACCCAAGCGCGTTCTTCCGGGCCAAACCCCTTCCAGTCAATGAAGTACTCCAACTTCCTGTAGCGGAGGCGGGCATCCAAGATGTCCTGCACCTCGACCTCCTCCCCCGCCTCCCGCCTCACAGGGAGGAGGCGGCTGCGGCACGTCAGGCCGCACCCCGATAGCCGGGCGGCGCAACGAACGATGAAACACCGGGTGGAGTTTCATGTCCGCTGGGAGTTGTAGTTTGAAGGAAACAGGCCCCACCTTCTCCAAAACCTTGTAGGGACGCAAAAATCTCGCATCCAGCTTGCGGGTGGGTCGCTGCGTGGGCAAATTCTTGGGGGACAGCCAAACTTTATCCCCACACAGGATGTCAGGACCCTCCTGGCGCCGCCGATCAGCCATCCGCTTGTAGTCAGCTTTCGCCTGGTCCAATTGAGTGCGTAGCAAGTCTTGGAGTGCAGTGAGCTCTCGAAGCCAATCCTTAGCCTCGGAAACATCTCCGGACGGGTCCACCGGCGGGTAGAACCGAGGGTGGTGTCCATAGTTAGCAAAGAAAGGAGTCTCTTTGATGGATTCCTGCGTCGCATTGTTGTAAGCAAACTCTGCCAGGGACAACAAGGACGCCCAATTGTTTTGCTGATAGTTGACATAGCAGCGCAGGTACTGCTCCAAGGTGGCATTGACCCTTCGGTCTGGCCATCGGTCTGCGGGTGATGGGCCGTGGACATCCGCACATCAATCCCCAGCAACTTCTGGACCGCCTTCCAAAACTGGGAAGTGAATTGGGTGCCCCGGTCAGTCACCAGGCTCTGTGGAAGTCCATGCAGCCGAAACACATGTTGCACAAACATATCAGCAGTCTCTTTGGCAGTAGGCACCCCACACAGGGGATGAAGTGTCCCATCTTAGTGAAACAGTCCACCACGACCAGTATCGAGGTGAAACCCTTGGACTTGGGGAGGTCGGTGATGAAATCGGCCGAAATCATCTTCCAGGGAGCAGAGGGGGTCGGAAGCGGCTGGAGCAAACCGGCCGGCTTGCCCCCCTGGTTCTTAGCCCGGTGACACACAGGGCAGGAGCCCACATAGTCCTCCACATCCCTCCGCACTTTCAGCCACCAAAAGTCCCGTAGGACCAGTTGGAGAGTCTTGAAAAGCCCAAAATGGCCTGCGGCCCGGCTATCGTGGCAAAGCTTAAGAATGTCCTCCCGCTCGGGCCCAGGGGAAACATAAACAGAGTCCCGGTGGTAAAGGACCCCATTCTTTACCTGAAACGGAGCCGGAGGTCCCTTGGTCAGTTGCTCCTGCAGCCACGGGTCGGTCCGCTGGCGAGCCTGGACCCGCACACTCAAGGGTCTCTTGTCGCCAGGGGCAGGCGGAGCCACCGGAGGGGGCGACAGGACGCGCCCGAGCCGCCGCAAAGTTCTCCGCTTTAAGCAACCGGGCCTCGGACGGCCCGCCGCCCTCACGAACATACTCCGGCTTTCGGGACAGCGCATCAGCTTGCTTGGTCTGCTTGGGGGTCACATAGTGAATGCGGAAATTGAATCGCTCAAAGAACAGGGACCATCTCTGTTGCCTCTGGTTCAATTTGCGCTGGGACTTCAGATGCTCCAAGTTCCGGTGGTCGGTGTGAACCTCCACCGGGAACTTGGCCCCTTCAAGCAGGTGCCTCCAGACCTCGAAAGCCACCTTGATGGCCAACAGTTCCTTCTCCCAAATGGTGTAGTTCTTTTCCGGAGCCGTCAGCTGCCGGGAGTAGTAGGCACAGGGCAACAAGTCCGTCCCCTGGGGCTGTAGCAGGATCGCTCCCACCGCGACGTCCGAAGCATCGGCCTGGACGATGAAAGGGGTGCGGGGGTTGGGGTGCTGCAAAAGCGGCTGGGTGGTGAACAGCTGCTTCAACTTGCGAAACCCCACATCCGCCTCCGGAGTCCACCGGAACGGCACCTTTCCCCGCAAACACTGGGTGATCGGATCAGCCCACTTGGCAAAGTCAGGAATGAACTTTCTGTAGTAGTTGGCAAAGCCCAGGAATCTTTGAATGTCTTTTTTGCTAGCAGGGGGTGCCCAGTCAACCACGGCTTGGACCTTGGTGTCATCCATGGCAATGCCCGTAGGTGAGATACGGTAGCCCAGAAAAGTCCACCTCACGCAAGTCGAAAAGCACACTTCTCCAGCTTAGCATAGAGCCCGTGGGCCCGCAGTCTCTGGAGCACTTCCTTGACATGGCGATCATGGGTCGCCTGATCCGGAGAAAAAATCAGCAGATCGTCTAAATAGACCGCCAGATAGCGGTCCAACAGGTCTCGGAAAATGTCATTCATGAAATGTTGGAAACAGGCGGGAGCGTTGCACAAACCGAATCCCATCACCAGGTATTCAAAACTGCCCCACTTGGTCTGGAAGGCCGTCTTCCATTCATCGCCCTGTCGAATCCGGACAAGGTTGTAAGCCCCCCTCAGGTCCAGTTTAGTGAACACCTTAGCTCCCCGCATCCGCTCCAAGAGCTCGGGGATCAAGGGCAGGGGATAGCGATTCCGGATCGTGATCTTGTTGAGTTCCCTGTAGTCATTGCACAGCCGCAACTCCCCCGATTTCTTCTTGACGAAAAGAATCGGAGCCCCAGCCGGGGATTGGGAGGGCCGAATGAACCCCTTCCGCAGGTTCTCATCCAGGAAATCTCGGAGAGCCTGTTGCTCTGGTTCCGAGAGAGGGTAGAGTCTTCCCAGCGGGATCGGGGCCCCGTTGCAGTTCAATGGCACAGTCATAGGGCCGGTGCGGAGGCAAGCGTTCGCCTCCTTCTCACTGAAGACATCCCAAAAATCCGCATACTTCTTGGGCAAGGTAGCCATATTCTCCACTTCTTGGGCCAGGCACGCCCGGCCGTCATGCAGTGGCCCGGGCAATGGTCCGAAGAAAAAATGAGCTGCCTCTTAGCCCAGGAGATCTGGGGGTCGTGGAGTGCGAGCCACACAATGCCCAGGACAATGGGGAAATCTGGGAGCCTGGTCACAAGGAAAGAAATGTCCTCTTTATGGGAGCTAGTCCACATCCTGGTAGGAGCCGTATACTGCGTCACAGCCCCTGTTTTCAGGACTCTCCCATCAATGGTTTGGACACCCTTAGGCTCTTGGAGATCAAGAAAATTTAATCCGGCGGACTTGGCATAGTCCGCATCGATGAAGTTGTTGGTCGCTCCCGAGTCAATCATGGCATGGACCATCATTGGCCCCTTCTCTGGCGACCACAAACTGACCATTACAAGGAACAATTGTCCAGTCTTGGGTTCAGGGGAGGTTAGCGACGCCGGCCGAGTGAGCGAACCCTCTTACACCTGGCCGGCCCCTTCCCCGTCGCCTGAAGGGCCTCTTCGGGCTCTGGGGCCCCTCCGAGGGCGGCAGAGGCCCGAGGAGTCTTTCCACGCGGCTTCTGGGGCACTCCTTAGAAAAATGTCCAGCCCCCCCGCAGTACCAGCACAAGTTGAGGCGCTGACGCCGGGCCTTCTCCGCTTGGTCAACTTTGGGTCGAACTGTACCCAACTGCATGGGCTCCGGGTCATCTGGGCCCGCCGGCACTGGCAATTGCCGGGGTTGAAACTGTCCAGCCCCTTCCTTCCGCGCCACCGGTTTCTCCATCACGCCCTTGTCCCACCGTCTCCTGGTTTGCAGTCCCGCTTCCAACCGAAGGCTCAAGGTGATGGCAGCCTCCAGATCTGCGGGCCGAGGATGTTTGATCATCTCCTGTTGCAGTTCCGACGGCAATCCCGCAATGTAGTGATACCGCAACGACGGCAGACCCCACTGCGTCTGGGAAGCCAGAACACGAAAAACGGGAAATGTACTGGGACAGGGAGATATCCTTGCACGTCATCCGGGCCAGATCCCTCTCAGCCAGTTCTTCATTCACCGGGGCCCCCCATGTTTCCCTGATCGCATCCAGGAAAGCCTGCAGCGTGTTGGTATGGGGGGACTGCGCCCGGATCAATGCGGTGGCCCACGTTGCCGCAGACCCTTCCAGCAGATTGAAGACAAAAACCACCTTGGCTCGATCATTGGCGAACTCGTTGGGGCGCTGCTCCAAGTAAAGTTCCACTTGGCACACAAAAACCTCCACCTGGGTCGGATTGCCACTGAAGCGGCCAGGTGGGCTCACCCCCGGGTGCCGTCCGGCCCGGTCCGCAGCTCCCACTCGGTGCATGTCCTGCACCTGCTGATCCGTCAGGTTAGCCATGGCAACCGTGGGGACGATGGGAGCCTGAGTGCGCTGTCTGCGGTTCCTGGTACGTCTCCGTGGTGCAAAAAGGGGTTCGAGGAGTTCTCCGGCCAACTGTCACGAACGCCGACTTAGAACTGCCCCTTTAACACACACACGGAGACGTATCAAAGGCTAACTAGTTTTATTGAATATAAAAACAGTCCAAAGGGTATATAGTCCATAGAAATGCAAGTATTCAAAGTATAAAGTCAATAGTCCAAAGTGTAATGGCAAATAGCTTGAAGCGAGGCAAGGCTCCGCAATTCAATGCGGATCAGGAAACAGGGCAAGGTTTCGCATCCAATGCGAATCAGGAACCAAGGCAAGGTGCCGCAAACCACTGCGGCTCAGGAAACAAAGCAAAGGCAAGGCAAGACTTGATGACCACGGTTGGCTTGTGGTCCCACTCAGCTTCGCGCCTATTCAGTATAGTCGTGGCCGGAGAACTGAGGATCAGTTCCCACGGGGCCGTACTTAATCCCTCGGCCGGGCCCCCCGACGATCTAGGGCCCGGCGTCTCCAGTCTCTACTTTCCGAACGGTGACGGTCTAGGGACAGGTGCCAGCTCCTCCTGCCCTCCTCTATGTCCCTGCGCCTGTTATGAGAACGGCCCCGCTCTTCCAGCCTAGTATCGCTATCTTCCTGAGAAGAAGCCTCCCCCGAAGTTTCCCATCCGCTAGCCTCCATCTGCTGTTCAGCCAGCTCCTGGGAACCTCGGCCATTTGGGAATTCATAACTATCTCCGCTATCTGCTTCACTGCCTCCCATCTCCACCTGGTCCGCTCCTTCCCCGGGAGAATGCTCCCACTCAAGATCCCAGGCTAAACTCTCTACAGGTGAACTGGGCAAAGGCACGGCTGACCAATCTTGCTCTGGGCCTTCCAACTCATCCTCCGAATCCCTTTCAGCCTTTGCAGATCCTTGGTTAAACAGATTTAAAATAGGCCCAAGATAGATTCTCCAAGTAGGAGGAAAATGTAAAATCATCCTATCAATAAAATTGTGATCACACTATGTTGTTCACAAGCTTCTCTTTAAAAGCACATTGCAGAAACATGATATATGAAGGGAGTGAGCAAAATATTTATTTATGATATTTTTATCCTGCCTTTCTCAAGTCTGAAGGTGACTCAAGGCAGCTTACACAAAATTATGCAGGATATAAATAGCTTGAACATGGAATATTCATTTTTATATTTCCTCTATTCATAACTTCTTTCCAGGCTGGCTTACAAAATTAATCAAAATATTTCATTAAAATATTAAACAACAACAACAAAAATAGCAAACACAGATGGAATACTCTAACAGAAAACAAAATTAAAATAGAATTCAGGCACAATTTTAGTATTTTAGTTTTGCATAGTATCTTATTATTCGGAAATCATCTGGCAAAACTTTCTATGGCATTTTGCAGCTTTCCCCTACCTATCATGATTTTGTCTAGTTAGGGTGGACCATTCCAGTCATCTCGTCCATGGCCTTACTGACATTAGAACAGTGTCAGGTGGGGAAGACTAAAACACAAAAGGCGAACTGCTAAACTTCAGAGAAGTACAACAAAAAAAAAAGGAGACTAACATAGAGCCCAAATAGGTTCAAGCACCTAATTGTTGTTGCTGTGTGCCTTTTGAGTCATTTTCGGGTTATGGTTACACTATTACAGAGTTTTTTCGACTTGAGCATGTGTGATTCACCTGAAGTTGCACAATGGCTTTCCATGGCTGAGCAGAGGATTGAATCCTGGTCTAGTGTCATAGACCAATGTCAAACCATTACACCACACTGCCTCTCATTGATGCATATCAAATTATTGTGTGCCTTGAGTTGTTTTTTACCGACATCCTAAAACCTACCTATTGTGACGTTCTCTTAGCAAAATCTGTCTGCTTTCTTCTGAGAGAATGTGTGGCTTGCCCAATAACTGTTGACTTGTAGCTCTTGGTGCCTCTAACTTCCATGAATTTACTCAATTCCCTTCAATCATCCAAATTGCTTGTGCTGGTAGGACTGAATCCAGGAGTGGGATGAGCTCCCGTCTGTTAGCTCCAGTTTCCCATGTGGGAACATGAGAAAAGACTCATAAGATGGTAAAAACACCTGGGCATCCCCTGGCCAACATCTCTGCAGACAGCCAATTCTCTCACACCAGAAGCGACTTGCAGTTTCTCAAGTCACTTCTGACATACACAAAAAATCCAAATCTCTACTATATATTGCGGCAAAAATTCCACGAGTTAACTATTCATTACCTGAAGATGTTCACTTCTACTGTCTAGTTTCAGTGGACACTTCTGAGTTCTAATGCCAAGAAAGGGGAAAATCTTCCTATAGACTCTCTCCTTGTTATATATAATTTTACAGACTTCTATCATGGCTATTACTTGCCCTTTTTCTAAGCTTCAAACATTGCAACCTTTCTTCACAGGGGTGTTGTTTTTGTGATCATTTTGTCTACCTTTTTGGCAACATTCATTTGAGTGGTGCACAAATAGTGGGACACCTATTAAAAATCTAAGCTCTTTTTATATATA
Organism: Anolis apletophallus; assembly: GCA_030556195.1. Classification (NCBI taxonomy): domain Eukaryota; kingdom Metazoa; phylum Chordata; class Lepidosauria; order Squamata; family Anolidae; genus Anolis; species Anolis apletophallus. Next base: position 36,556,652 of record JARBWK010000010.1, read on the forward strand.
GCACATGGAACTCTTTTTAGGCACAGAAATTAACATAGGACAACACAGAGATAACGAAAAAGCACCTGGAGATATGGGAATGATCGGAAAACAACATGAGTTATCCCAGAACAGAATCACTTCAGACTCTGAATTGTTAACCTGATTTGTTTATGAAAAACTAATGTCAAAAGTTACACTGACCCATGTTCTATGGTGGGAGTAGATGTGTTTTTAACAACAAGACTGTTGCCTCTGAATCATGGATTTCGCTGTCATGCAGAGTAATGGTTTATAAATGACCCAGGTCACTACTAACATTATGCTCATGAAAATTTCTAAAATTCCTCCGTTTTCCAGAGAGGACAACAACTCAGAAATAGTACCTTCAAACACATGTATTTTGTTCAACATGTTGTGGTTAATCCATCTTTTCACTGACTGCCCCTATCAATCAGACCATATCAACAAGAATGGCTGGCTCTGAGATTATTTCTTAGTGTCTGCTCTAAATTATCAAATTCTGAAAAGCAGCTGAAACTGTTTTCTAACACACCCGTTGTATAATATAATATTTATGATGAAATTAAGTGAATGTCTGTTTCCTGTTCATTGTTTTTTTTAAATCTCAATTTATCTTCATGTGATAAAACCTTTGTATGCAGCAGCTCATTCTGATCTTTCTGATATTTTGCAACTATTTCTTGATGTTTTTGTTTCTCAATGTCAAGCTCCATTTTGGCATCTTCTTTTAGTCTCAGAATCTCCTCTTTGTGATGGACTTGTTCTTTTGCTCTTTCAGCTTCAATCTACAAGACAAAATATTTGAATGTGCATAAGTATTTGTACCTCTTGATTTATGCCAGTGTTCATAGATTACAAACACACTGAACTAATCCTGGAAAAAAGTTAATTGTCAATAGGGTTCAGGACAGTTAGACATGCAACCAGAACCATACACATGTGTGCATGTGTGCAAAGACACACTATTAACAAATATACAAAGCATACACAACCTTAATATATGTCATATAAATAATATGCCAATTCAAAATATTACACATTCTTTAATGGAAGAATGGAGTTGGCCATTCCTTCACCATGATTTTGTATAATCTTTCGTCAAGCCTATCAAGATGTAGAAAAGAGAAATGCAAACCTTCATTTAGCCTATTTTTGAACATGAGACTTATTTTCTTCATGTTGAAAAAGCTTAAAAGACTGTGCACAATTTTCAGATCTGGAGATGTTCCTACAAAGTCCATTGCATTTGGTGCATTTTTTTTTTAATACATACACACCTAAAAATCTAGGAAATAAGTGGTCTTTGCCATGGCTGTTGACAATTTTTGGATCACAAATGTCAAGACACCCTGTCTCAGTGACAAGCAAATCTACGAGTTTTCTTCACATCCCTAGTGGTAGTGAAGCAGAATAGGAGTTATGGAACTCAAGTACCAATTTAACTTTTACCAAAGCTGCTTATGTACTGTTTCTAGGATGAGGAGAACACACGACAACTGTGAAATAGGTGAAAATCAAAAGGATTTGCAGGTTTGGTACTTTTCCGAGCATAAAAAGTACAGTCAGAGAGTGATGCTACTACGTGTCAACTCTGAAAAGAGGGTTTGGTGCCAGAAATCAGACAGGCACTTGACCCTGTGCCCAATTTGAGATAATATAGGCTAGATGGGTGGATGCAGTACAGTTGGAGCTATGGAAATTTAATGTGAATGGAAACACCACTGCGCATGGCAAAGAGTCCGTCCTTCTCCGCTGCTGGCACGGAGCCTGGAAATATTGTTTCAAGTCAGGAACAGAGAGACTCAGCATTGATAACTGCACTGTGAGAAAGAAATAACTAATAGATGGCTATTGTTCTCATTCTTAGGTATGACAGAGAGATGATGCTAATGATTTATGCAGTGTTTATTGGATTAATGAAATGTCATGTAAACAACAGTAATCACCAGCCAATTATGCTTGTTTTATCCATGAAGAAGGGGTGGGCTTGACTGGGATGACTCCATTGTGGGTATAAATGTCTTTGTATGAGAAGTGACGGGGTCTTTTGCCCCTACCTGCAGCTGTGTTCTGCTGGCAGAAGCCCACCAGCTGGTGCCAGAAATAAAATCCTTTTGATTTTCACCTATTTCACAGTTGTCGTGTGTTCTCCCTCATCCTAGAACCCGCGCGTACAAGCAGCTTTGGTAAAGTTAAATTGGTACTTGGAGTTCCATAACTCCTATTCTGCTTCACTACCACTAGGGATGTGAAGAAAACTCGTAGATTTGCTTGTCACTGAGACAGGGTGTCTTGACATTTGTGATCCAAAAATTGTCAACAGCCATGGCAAAGACCACTTATTTCCTAGATTTTTAGGTGTGTATGTATTAAGAAAAAAAATGCACCAAATGCAATGGACTTTTTGTAGGAACATCTCCAGATCTGAAAAATTGCACAGTCTTTTAAGCTTTTTCAACATGAAGAAAATAAGTCTCATGTTCAAAAATAGGCTAAATGAAGGTTTGCATTTCTCTTTTCTACATCTTGGATAGGCTTGACGAAAGATTATACAAAATCATGGTGAAGGAAATGGCCAACTCCATTCTTCCATTAAAGAATGTGTAATATTTTGAATTGGCATATTATTTATATGACATATATTAAGGTTGTGTATGCTTTGTATATTTGTTAATAGTGTGTCTTTGCACACATGCACACATGTGTATGGTTCTGGTTGCATGTCTAACTGTCCTGAACCCTATTGACAATTAACTTTTTTCCAGGATTAGTTCAGTGTGTTTTGTAATCTATGAACACTGGCATAAATCAAGAGGTACAAATACTTATGCACATTCAAATATTTTGTCTTGTAGATTGAAGCTGAAAGAGCAAAAGAACAAGTCCATCACAAAGAGGAGATTCTGAGACTAAAAGAAGATGCCAAAATGGAGCTTGACATTGAGAAACAAAAACATCAAGAAATAGTTGCAAAATATCAGAAAGATCAGAATGAGCTGCTGCATACAAAGGTTTTATCACATGAAGATAAATTGAGATTTAAAAAAAACAATGAACAGGAAACAGACATTCACTTAATTTCATCATAAATATTATATTATACAACGGGTGTGTTAGAAAACAGTTTCCCCAGCTGCTTTCAGAATTTGATAATTTAGAGCAGACACTAAGAAATAATCTCAGAGCCAGCCATTCTTGTTGATATGGTCTGATTGATAGGGGCAGTCAGTGAAAAGATGGATTAACCACAACATGTTGAACAAAATACATGTGTTTGAAGGTACTATTTCTGAGTTGTTGTCCTCTCTGGAAAACGGAGGAATTTTAGAAATTTTCATGAGCATAATGTTAGTAGTGACCTGGGTCATTTATAAACCATTACTCTGCATGACAGCGAAATCCATGATTCAGAGGCAACAGTCTTGTTGTTAAAACACATCTACTCCCACCATAGAACATGGGTCAGTGTAACTTTTGACATTAGTTTTTCATAAACAAATCAGGTTAACAATTCAGAGTCTGAAGTGATTCTGTTCTGGGATAACTCATGTTGTTTTTCCGATCATTCCCATATCTCCAGGTGCTTTTTCGTTATCTCTGTGTTGTCCTATGTTAATTTCTGTGCCTAAAAAGAGTTCCATGTGCTATATATAAAAAAGAGCTTAGATTTTTAATAGGTGTCCCACTATTTGTGCACCCACTCAAATGAATGTTGCCAAAAAAGGTAGACAAAATGATCACAAAAACAACACCCCTGTGAAGAAAGGTTGCAATGTTTGAAGCTTAGAAAAAGGGCAAGTAATAGCCATGATAGAAGTCTGTAAAATTATATATAACAAGGAGAGAGTCTATAGGAAGATTTTCCCCTTTCTTGGCATTAGAACTCAGAAGTGTCCACTGAAACTAGACAGTAGAAGTGAACATCTTCAGGTAATGAATAGTTAACTCGTGGAATTTTTGCCGCAATATATAGTAGAGATTTGGATTTTTTGTGTATGTCAGGAGTGACTTGAGAAACTGCAAGTCGCTTCTGGTGTGAGAGAATTGGCTGTCTGCAGAGATGTTGACCAGGGGATGCCCAGGTGTTTTACCATCTTATGAGAGTCTTTTCTCATGTTCCCACATGGGAAACTGGAGCTAACAGACGGGAGCTCATCCCACTCCCTGGATTCAGTCCTACCAGCACAAGCAATTTGGATGATTGAAGGGAATTGAGTAAAATTCATGGAAGTTAGAGGCACCAAGAGCTACAAGTCAACAGTTATTGGGCAAGCCACAAATTCTCTCAGAAGAAAGCAGACAGATTTTGCTAAGAGAACGTCACAATAGGTAGGTTTTAGGATGTCGGTAAAAAACAACTCAAGGCACACAATAATTTGATATGCATCAATGAGAGGCAGTGTGGTGTAATGGTTTGACATTGGTCTATGACACTAGACCAGGATTCAATCCTCTGCTCAGCCATGGAAAGCCATTGTGCAACTTCAGGTGAATCACACATGCTCAAGTCCGAAAAACTCTGTAATAGTGTAACCATAACCCGAAAATGACTCAAAGGCACACAGCAACAACAATTAGGTGGCGAACCTATTTGGGCTCTATGTTAGTCTCCCCCCCCCCTTTTTTTTGTTGTACTTCTCTGAAGTTTAGCAGTTCGCCTTTTGTGTTTTAGTCTTCCCCACCTGACACTGTTCTAATGTCAGTAAGGCCATGGACGTGATGACTGGAATGGTCCACCCTAACTAGACAAAATCATGATAGGTAGGGGAAAGCTGCAAAATGCCATAGAAAGTTTTGCCAGATGATTTCCGAATAATAAGATACTATGCAAAACTAAAATACTAAAATTGTGCCTGAATTCTATTTTAATTTTGTTTTCTGTTAGAGTATTCCATCTGTGTTTGCTATTTTTGTTGTTGTTGTTTAATATTTTAATGAAATATTTTGATTAATTTTGTAAGCCAGCCTGGAAAGAAGTTATGAATAGAGGAAATATAAAAATGAATATTCCATGTTCAAGCTATTTATATCCTGCATAATTTTGTGTAAGCTGCCTTGAGTCACCTTCAGACTTGAGAAAGGCAGGATAAAAATATCATAAATAAATATTTTGCTCACTCCCTTCATATATCATGTTTCTGCAATGTGCTTTTAAAGAGAAGCTTGTGAACAACATAGTGTGATCACAATTTTATTGATAGGATGATTTTACATTTTCCTCCTACTTGGAGAATCTATCTTGGGCCTATTTTAAATCTGTTTAACCAAGGATCTGCAAACAAATAAATGGCAGATTTGCTTTTCAGATACCTCTGCTGATATCCAGTACGACCTATAACCTGAAGATGGAAATGAATGCACTTGAAAAGAAGCTCCATGAATCCCAGGCCATGCTTACAGAGAAAAACCAAGAAAGAGAAAAAGACTGGCAAAGCCTTAAAAAACAAATTATGGAGCTTGAACACCAGTTGCAAGAAGAACAAAGCACGCATCAGTCAGTGACAGTATATATGAAAGAAGAAATAAAAAAGAAGACTCAGGAGATGGAAAAACTGACTCAGGAGCAAACACAATTAATTCAGAATATGAATCAAGTTCAAGAGGAGGTATGAATTTGAGCTAAAGGTTTAGATCTGATTTTTTGAATTTCATTTCTGAAACTTTTTTTTGTACATAGCGCTGGTTGAGGAAAAATAAACTATCTAGTCGTTGGGCAAACAACAAGATATATCACACACCTTCCCCTTTCTCATTAACCTTAATCCAATATTCTTGGTTCTTACACCACAGCTTCCCACTATTTCTAACCTGAAAAATTGTGGTTTGAGTGATCCTACAAAGAAGGATTTTGAAATCAAAGTGAAACTATGTATTCTGCTAGAAGTGTTAGAAGTTGTAGGGACTGCTGTGTGTAGGGAGTGTCAGAAGTGATGAGAAATTTAGAATGACTGAAGTAAATTGGAAGGGAAATCATGAAAGAAGTATGTAAACAGAACTCATCCCCAGTGAAACAAATCATGGTTTTTGAGCTAAGATTGTTACACCCAAAGTGCCTAATATGTTATTATGTTCAGTTATGAACAAGGTGTGATTCCCCACTTCCAGGGTCCTTCGTTTGACCGTTTGTCTACAGTGAGATGTGAACTTTATTGCTATATTTTTGACTCTGCATTATTTGAAATCCCTGGACTATTCCTGAGTATAGAAAGGGAGTTCTTTTCTGTTGTTCACACATATCTACTATGAAGACAATCAAATTGCCTAATATTATATCTGGAGATTCAAAATATGTACCATGTCACGGCATACAGAATACATGTAACAGATGCATCATTGTGTGCCACTTGTTTATTTATTTATTCATTTATTTACTCTATTTGTATCCCGCCTTTCTCTACCCCAAAGGGGACTCAAGGCGGCTTTACATATGACAACTATTCATTGTCTTTAAACAACAAACTGTTAAAATACATTAAGTTAAAGCTTTAAAATTAAAATTAAATGAACATTAAAACACATAAAACATTACAATCACTATTAAAATCACACCACCCACAGTTGTAATCCAGAGCCGTTCCAAAAGACATTGCACATAATTCCATAGCTATTGTTGGGTTTCAGATGATCATGTTGTCATCTGTTGTTGCAGCCATTGAGCAACAAACCTACATATGGACTCACCCCAGAGAAAAGGTGGATTGACTTTAGGTTTGTAGGATCTCCTTTTTTGTTTTAACTAGAATCCTGAGATCTACTACATACTTTATCCAGGCGCAAAGCACATAAAATAAATCAGTTATGGCTGTAGAAGCCTGTATCATAGGTGAGTGGAGGTGACAGACCTGTCACATCAAAATCAGTTCCTGGCTATAGTAAGCTTTCTTCATTTTGCCAGTATAAGTTAGAGAAGGAAAGAAATCCTTTTGCCAGTGTTGCTGTTAATTAGTTGGAAGCTATAAATAAAGGAGTAAACCCACCGTAGATCTAAAAGTAGGCTATACGACATCTATCGTCTATCCATTTTTGTCATTGGGCATAGCAAGTTATAGTATACGATGCTACAAAACATTGCAAACTTGTAAGGGATTTATTCAAATCATTTGTTTGAGAGAAAAAACCTAACAAAAGGGAGATTCGTTTTCTCCTGGGACATTTTCAAAACGTTGATAATACCTAGAAGCAAGGAAAAACAGCACAAAACATGGCACCATCCCCATGTGGATAATGTGGCCACAACATAACACCATCCTTTGTTGTGGTGGTGGTAGTAGTAGTACTAATAAGTTCTACAGACTGACCAAGACAGTTCCATCCTTCAAATGAACCTTAGCAGATGCTGTGTGTTTACTTTTCCCCATTTCTGCAATAAAGAGCACATTTCCTTAAGAAGGCTCCAGGGAGATTCCTAGCCACAAACAAAGTGACCCAGACATGATCAGAGTGCCTTATGAAATGCATTAGCCAAGTTCAGTCAGCCTAGGGTGGAGACCTTGAATCCTGTGGTAGGGATAATAGTTCATAGGCCATACAAATAAAGAAAAATACTTCAAAAATGAATAAACCCACACTCCAAGCCTGTAGATGAGAATCTCGTGGCAGATGGCAGTAATGATCTAACAGTCTGTAGTCTTCATTGGTAGGAAGACCATAAATGGCCTTCTTGCCAAGATTACTTATCTAAAGTACATATACTGTACTGTAATCTTAGTCTTCAGTTTTTGAAATGTCCTAATTGTTAATAAGAGAATATTAAAATCAATTACAATTATTAAGATTGTTAGAAGATTAAAAATACTCACCTGTTGGAGAATGTCAAATACATACCAATTAAGTCACATTCATTCAGCCTCAGAGGAAAGGAAGGGCAAACTCCCTCTTAACAAATCTTGTCAGAAACCCCATGATATGGTGACCCCATGATAGTCAGAAAAGACTTGAGGCATGCAACAATAGTAAAAACAGTAACAACAACAGCAAAGCATTGTTTTGAAGCTCTTCATGAAAACTGCCAAAGAGAAGACAATGTGAGTGTCATTAGGCAGGAAGGTCAAGAGGTGTTTCATATTCATCCCATGTTTTGAGAACATCCAAGCCTACCAAATGGTCAAACTAAATTTCAACTAAATTTGACCATTTGGTTTTAACATTTACCCATGTTGGGTTGCTGTGAATTTTCCGGGCTGTTATGGCCACATTCCAAAAAGCAATCTCCACTGATGTATCCATCACATTTATGGCAGGTATCCTCAGAGGTTGTGAGGTCTATCGGAAACTAGGCAAGTGGGGTTTATATATCTGAAATGTCCACGGTGGGAGGAAGAACTCTTGTCTGTTTGAGGTAGGTGTGCATGCTGCAATTGATCATCTTGATTAGCATTGAATTGCCTTGCAGCTTCAAGACTTTGCTGAATCCTACCTGGGGGAATCCTTTGTTAGGAGGTGATTAGCTGGCCCTGATTGATTCTTGTCTGGAATTACCCTGTTTTTGAATGGTGTTCTTTCTTTGCTGTCTTGATTTTAGAGCTTTTTTAATACTGGTAGCCAGATTTTGTTCATTTTCATGTTTTTCTACTTTCTGTTGAAATTGTCCACATGCTTGTGGATTTCAATGGCTTCTCTGTGTAGTCTGACATTGTAGTTGTTAGATTGGTCCAGCATTTTTGTGTTCTCAAATAATAATGTCCAGGTTGGTTCATCAAGTGCTACACATTTTAATTTTAAAAAGGCTCAACATAAATATAAAGACTTAGTTGATGCAGAGCCAAATACAAGCACATCCAGAGAAAAGGAACTTACACTGCCAAAGGCAGCATCAACAAAGATCTCATATCCTAGTTGTAGTATTGAATATAACAACAACAACAACAACTCTGGCACAAGCCAGTAAAGGTGGTCCCAGTGGTGATTGGTACACTGGGTGCAGTGACTAATGACCTTGGACTGCACTTAAACACAATCAGCACTGACAAAATTACTATCTGCTAGCTGCAGAAGGCCACTTTACTGGGATCTGCACGCATTATTCGCTGATACATCACATAGTTCTAGACACTTGGGAAGTGTCCGACATGTGATCAATAGAACAGCCAGCAGAGTGATCTTGTCTGGTATGGATTCATCTTGTTGTGTTTCTAATAATCATCATCATCATCATCAACTTTATTTCTATCTTGCCCTATCTCTGTGTGGGGACTTGGGGCAGTTTACAACAAACAGTGGCAAACATTCAATGCCGTAAAATGCAGGCAGAAAGCAAAACAACCAAAGCAACCATAAATCAAAGAACATATTAAACAACCAAATCAAGTGGTAATAGGAACATCATGACAAATTAGACAAAATAAAACTGAAAGGAGTTGGCCAGGTTGCTGCTTGGTAGAACTTAGGTAGAGGTACATCTCTCAAAAGAAGTTGGGGTTTCAGTTGCTCTTGTCGACTGGTTCCAGGCAAGACCCTCCAAGGAAAAGCTGGCAAGTGGATGTTCCATTTTTAGCATGTATATAATGAAATTGTCAGGGCTAGAATCTCTATGCCTGGGGCCAGAGACAGATCCCAGCCTGCCATGAGCCTACTACTTTCACCTGAGTTGCTGAGTCAGAGAGA
>JARBWK010000010.1:36566357-36598013 GCA_030556195.1 Anolis apletophallus
GGCACACAAGAGAAAGAAAATGTTCAGTGACTGCATTTTATTTTCTATAGAAATATAAGGGTTTGAAAGGGATACAAAGGGAAAGTAAAATTATAGTGGTCCATTGATATTGGTTAGAGTTTGGTTCCTAGAACTCTCATAGATGCTGAACACCCATTATATTCAATGGCATAGTAAAATGATATCTTTGATATAAAATGGAAACTATAAAGGCTTGCTTTTTAGATTTGTGCTTTTTTAAAGAAAAATTACAAGATGTGGACAGTTAAATCTGTGGATACAGAATATGTGGATACAGAGGGCCATCTGTCATTAATTGGCATGGGAGTGGAAAGCTGAGCTGAAGCAGAGCTTGAATTAAAGATGATGTAGAAGGCGGAAAATCTCAGAATCCTAGAGATGGAGGCGGCCCAATGACCCATCATTTGTAATCCCCTACCAAATATAGGATCTCCAGCTAAAGCATCCCCAGAAGGGAATCGCCCCCCCTCTTTGGAGCAATCCTTGGGGTATTAAAAAGATTTTAGAATGTCACTTCAGTCTTCAGTTGTCGCCCTCCTGGTCACCTGGCAAACCTCCCTTGATAAACCACACGTTCAGCTGAGGTACAACAGGTTTATTTAGAATAACTGGTTATAGGATAGAGGCTAGAAGTCAGCTAAGGTGCTCTTAAAGTGGCACTGGTGAAATAGCAGCAAATGTTCTTGGAAGCAGCAATGAATATAGAACTAAGGCAATCCAGGTTCAAGCAGGATACAAGGCAAAGTCTTTCTGTAGCAATCAGGAACGAAGCAGGAAAGGCAAATGGAGGCCCAAGCGGGCCGAGTTCAAACAGCCAGCGATCTGGCAGGTAACAGCTTAGCAGGAAGGCCGCAAGGCCAGTTCAGGAATCCATGATCATGGAGTTGCAATCGTTGGCTCGAGATGGCTAGCTTAGTTGGGATCAAGCGGTTATAGGATTCAAAACCCTTTGATCTGTTCGACGTACTTGCGTCGCAACTTCATGATTCCCATGATGGGCTGCAGCTGCTGTTTAGGTAAACCTCAGAGACAAAGTATGTAAGCCAATTAGTCCCCACATCTGTGGAAGGGAGTTTATCCCACTGCTGGTCTCCACCGGGTCCGCTTATCGCTGGGAGTAACAACTGCGGCCTTGACTGTTTCACCCATGCTGCAATGTACAGAGTTCACTTGGGAAACACAGACAGGCCTGGAGGTCTTTTATTGCCATCATGGCTGCACTTTGGTTCAGAGGAAACCAAGGAAACTGAGGCTTGTGGCGTGACATCAGTCTTCTTTCCACCATGCTGAACATGCAAAGTCCCACACTGTACTTTACAAATAAAACTACAACGAAATTTTTTTTGGCCTTTGAACACAATCTAATCAAGACATAGCACAAATGGAAAAAGGGATGGCAGTGTAGAAGGGGAGCAGATCCAACAGAAACCATCTCTTCTGTTCTCCTTCTGAGACCAGGGCAGTGGCAGTTGGGATGGAAGCAGAGCCTTTCATTGGCATCTGCAACTAGGAATGATAGAGTTATAATTTGAAGGTATAAATGTGACCTTTAACAAAAGAAAAAGGGGTATCTTCTCCTTAAAATAACTTACTATTGCTGTTTACATTTATTGGCTTCTCACATTATGTGTAAAATTTTACCATGCCTTACCAAAAAAAGGTTTGTGTGTGTTATTTTTGTGAAAACTAAATGGGGGTATGTGGCAACTTTGGCTTTTGATAGATTGCAGTGATAGTAGAAATGCAACAAATATAATGAAGGTTCATATATATATCAAATGAAACCTATGATTAAGAGAGAAAATGTCATGTTACCTGACCAGGTGATTTAGTTTATAATGTTGTTGTGTGTAGAATTTTGTATGTAGCCTTTTCTCTAGTGTTGTTTTATGTGTATGGAAATATCTCTGTATTAATTTTTTTATATAAAAAAGAACAAAATGTCTGAAGGAGTTGGTACCTCTGTGATCGAAGAGGGACTTATTGGAGACACTATAGTGTTCTAAGCTGAAATATCTTTTGCTTCGGCTTCTGGTTAGAATGCAAGTACTATATATGTTTCTAAAGTGTCTATATAGGCCTATGGTAGGCTTGCTCATGTATTGCAGGTCACATCTTGTATGCATGTTTTAATCATCTAAATAGGATTGCAGGGCCAACAGGTGATACGGTATTTCATATAGTAGGGCCTGCTATTCAATATGCTCTTTGATCCAGTACAAATATGAGATCAATGCTGTTGGTTTGCTATTTAATCAGGCATCCACACACAACTTATTGCTAAAATAACTTGTCACTTTGAATAGCTTCACTAAAATTTGCACTAAACACTAGGGGTGGATATCTCTGTTTTAAAATACTTTGAAATCCGTTATTTTTTGTAGTTGAAATTATTTCTAACTTATATTGACCCTCAGGGTCCAACCCGGAAGAGAAATTTCAAAAACACATCCGGGGTCGCCATTTTTTTCTAAAGGTCACGTTATTAGGTCATTTTTCCCCACCTCAGTTCTCAACTCGTGAGAGGAGACTAAAGGGCAGCAGCACCCATCTTTCTCCTCTAGCCAGCTGACAGCTGAGGCAGGCGCTTTATTCCCAAACAGGGAAAGAAGTGGGGAGGTGAACCCCCACCACGGGGATAATGCTTGTCTTGCATTATCCCCATGCAGGGGAGGAGGTGGGGAAGCAAGCCCCACACCTCCTCCTCTACATGGGAATAAAGCGAGACAAGGCTTGACTTGCATTATTCCCATGCAGGGGAGAAGCCTGCTAACATCTATAGATGTTAGCAAGGGAGGAGATGCGGACGCTCCCCCCGCTAACATCTATACCGCGCTAAGCCTTGGTGTGGTTTAGATGTTAGCGGGGGGGGGGGGGTGTCACGATGCAGGGTCTCGGCCCAGCCCTTTAATCACATACACAGAGACGGTAATCAGGTAACTATTTATTGAATAATAAAAAACAGGTGAAAAGGTAAATTGTCCATAAGAGTATCAAAAGTTCAATCAAAAAGGTAAAGAGTCTGTAAGTAAAATCCAAAGGCAAACATGGCAAAAGCTCCACAAAAACAAAGCGGATCAAGGACTTGGTCCGTGCAAAGAACAAGGCAAAGTTCATGAACAAGCCCAAGAACTTCTTGGCAAGGCTCGAGCCGGCAACTTGGCTCCGTGGAACTTCGCTTGCTTCACTCCCCTTAGAACAGAAGTGGCCGAGCTACTGAGGATCCTTTCCCACGGATCCTATACTTAATCCCCTTGGCGAGGCCCCCGACGCTCTAGGCTTCTGCGCCAATCTGTGCTACGGGATCTAGCGCTTCTCTGGCGTTCTAGGCTACGGTGCCAATCCCTCCTGCTGGACTCAATGCTCCGTCTCCTATCAAAGCTCCATCCTTGCCTCCCAGCACCTGGGTCGCTATCTTCATGAGAGCCGAACTCCCTTTCAGCTTCCATGGGCTCATCCTCCACTGTTTCCCTGATCCTTTCCTGCGACCCGTAACCACCTGGTTTCTCATAATGATCAGAATCATCACTCTCAGGGTCAGCCTGAACTTCCCAGCTATCATAGCCGTCAGGCCATTCATCATCCCAGGCCAAGCTCTCTGTGGGAGAGGAAGGCCCAGCTAACTCATCAGCCCCTTCCTCCATGTCCTCCTCAACTGCAGCTGGCCCTAATGCAAGTGGGACCCCTGGTGCTGCCCCCTGCCCCCCAGGCACGAAAGGGAACTGGGTTGCTACAGGGGGAGATGCGGACGCATCTCATTTCCTGCTAACATCTATACCACGCCAAGGCTTAGCGGGGGAAGGAAGGAGGGACAGCAAGCACTCTCTTCTTCCTTCCCTCCAATGCTTCTGAGCTGGGGGGGAGGGAGGGAAGAGAAGAGAGCAAGCCCTCCATTCTAGCCTAGCCTCCCAGCTGGCCTATTGAATAAAAATAAAAATAGTTATCAATTACATTTCAATTACGAAATGAAGCCAAATTTTTTGTAATAATTTCTATAATGACCCCCCCCCCCCAATGAGTTTAGAATCAAATTTTTTATGGATCAACCACCCCTACTAAACACAGAGCCAATTCATCATGTCATGGGCACTGGCATCTTTGGTAACCAGCAACCAAAGATAGATGCATTAGGGCCAGTGCTAATTGTTCTGTTCAGAGCTGTGATGGCACAGCAAGCACTACTTGGATAAAAAACGGTTTGCACTGTTGTACGTATTGTGTTTCGGTAGCCAGCTCAGTTTTGCTAAGGTTTCATTGCATTGATTGGTTCTTTGTACCTGTCAATCATTGTTTACAGAGCCCAATTAAATTTGTTCCGCCTCCTTTCCCAGGGACTTTGGGAATAAAGCCATTTTGTTTAGCAGAGCTTTCCAGGATTTCTCCAGAAGAGGACGTACCTGAAGGTTTGCCAGGCCAGGCCTTGGTCAAGCTATCATTCAACACCAAACTGATTTTCCTTGGAACTCATACAGAAATCCCAGCATACCAGATGGTTGGGCAGCTCTGAGGAGTTTAAAGCACCTTCAAACTGTCAGGTGGTATTCAGAGGAAGGTTTCATGCCTTCAATATATGCCATCTTGATGTGGTCTTGAGTGTCCTTACCTCAAGGCCATAAAGAAGGAGAGGACTTGGAGAGCCATCCGGCTGAATCTTCCTGGACCAAAGCTATAGAGAGACTGTAAAGTATATTTCCTTTCTCCTTTAGGGGAACAAAGCTAAGTGCCTGAGTGAAGTTAACTCATGTTAAGAACAATAAAGCCTGTTTGAGTTAACTATAGTGACCAGCTTGGTCCTTGGGAGCCCCCAGCCTCTAAAGGGAGGCAAGAAACAATCCCCCGGTATAGAGAGACCAAGTCCTCGCCCTTTTCTGAGTATTCACAGAACTGGGTGCAATGGCACAAGAGCTCATGATGATACTCACTAGAATCTTATTTTAGCCCTAAAGTGCATTGAGAGTACCATCAGTTACAAGTGTCAGTTGTGATGCAGAAGCTATTCTCTTTGATTCTGTTCTTTTCCTGAGAGCCCTTCCTTAGATTATATAAAGTTCACCTGGAAGCAGCTCATCTGTAATAAAGAGAACTCTTAAAGCACACTTGAATTTGCTGCTATTAATACTTTTCTCCTTCTCAGTCATCTCCTCTACTTTCTTTAGATTTTTAGAAGAAGAAAAAACTTTTTAGAGAGTTTTGACATTTTCCTTTCCACATCATCATCTTGGGTTTTTTTGTTTGCTGCTTTAAAGAAGAAAAGAATGTCAGACAGTTGCTTGGTGGCTTAAACCATGAATTGCTTTTTGACTTATCTTTTGTTTGTGAGGTGGAAGAGAGAGAAAGCAAAGCAAAGAATAAATTTCATGTTCTCCTGGTTGTATTTATTTTCTTATTTCATGTATCTTCATAGATTCTGAAGTATTATGCCATTGCAGTAAATGCTCTTTTGGCAGAAAAAAAGTTCATTTTCCAGTGGAGTTCAGATGCTTATATGAAGAAGTGTGTAACTTACAATCAATTTTTAAAATCATGATTTAAAACTTATTTGCTTGTTTTATAGTTTTAGAAAGGTAGCTTGGTCTTCTTGGTTCCTTTTGGAGTGCTAGTTTGTAACAGGTATTCATAAGGGAAAGGTTAAGGTTAGCCACTAGAAATTAATCATATTTGGTTTCCTTTCAACTCACATCATATCTTTTTTGGGAGGCAAGTACTGTACTTGGATGGGGACAGCCCACAAATATCAGGTACTGTGTGCTATGCTTCACATCAAGGAACTGGCAAAACCATCTCTGACTTTTTCATGCCTATTAAAACCCTATGTAATTTACAGGGTTTCTATAAGTCAACAGGCAAATTGAAGTCACATACTCACTCACAATTGCAACTGCATATGATAGTTGTTTCTGCAGGAAATCTACTGATTACAACAAATAATATGAAGATATTTAGCTGCATTTAGAACAGTGAATTATTTGGATTTTAGTTTGGGTTTGAAAACTAAATCCCAAACTATTTTGTAGTTATTGTTTAGCACTATAACAGGGGTGCTCACACTTTTTCAGCATGCGAGCTACTTATAAAACAACCAAGTCAACATGATCTACCTACCCATTACAAATATGTGAAACATATAACACAATATCTGCTTTGAACTGGGTTTTCTGAGTCCACATTGACATATAATCTGATTCAAAGCAGATAACATGGGATTTTATTCAACTGTATGCTCATAGATATACATGTCTTTTGTGACAATGTGTATAATTATAGAAAAGGAAGTATGCATTCAACACATCAAAAACAAAAACATCAGGACAAGACAGTAACAAATTATTAAATGCTTAGTCAATGAATTAATATTATCATTAAAAAGAGGAAAAGGAAAATATAGCAATTAAGATGATGAAAGACTAATTCTGCCTACAATAGGAGTTGAGAAAATGCATCCCTGGTGTTGTGTGCGGGGAAGTTTAAATAGGTTAGAGTCTACTTAACTGGATACAAATTATGAAAAGGAGGTTCCAGGAAAATATTAGTAGGAACTTCCTGGTGGTAACAGCTAATCAATATAGTAACATGTTACCTGAGATGGTGACCCTTTGTTGAACATTTTAAGTAGACGTTAGATGGTGATTTCTCTATGATTGCTTTAGCTGTTAACTCCTGCACTGGTAGGGGGGTTAGATAAGAAAGCACTTAGGCACCCTAACAAATTGATTCCACAGGATCGCAGGCTATACTACAGTTGGTTTAGTAAGTAGAATGTTAAACATAGATATCGGAGGCCTCCATTCAACTCTGCCATCACCCCCACATCTTGTCTTAAATAAAGGCTTCCCTTTGACATGAAGTCTAGTCGAGTCTGACTGTGAGGTGCTGCTCATCTCCATTTCTAAGCTGAAGAACTGCCGTTGTCCGTAGATGCCTCCAAGGGCATGTTGCCAGCATGACTGTATGGAGCACCGTTCCCTTCCTGCCAAAGCGGACCTATTTATCTACTCACATTTGCATATTTTCTAACTGTTAGTTTGGCAGAAGCCGGGGCTAACAATGGGAGCTCACCTCATTTTCAGATTCAAACCACCAACCTTCCAGTCAGCAAGTTCTGCAGCTTAGCAGTTTAACCCGCTGTGCCACTTTGGCCCCATCTTGTCATCCATAAACCTAAAGAGACTTTCAGGATGGTTGAAAGGATTAAAGAGGCATGTACAAATATGACCAGATAGGATGATTTGTCCATAGTATGCTCTCCACTTTTGACACAGAGCCCATTATATGAAACACAGGGACTTCTGGCCAAGCTCCATGCTGAAAGAGGAGAGTAAGTGGCATATGCTGCTCCACTGGCAACATGAGAGGCTACACATGTTGCGTTGGGAGCAATGCAGGGGACACCAGGCAGTGATGCTTCCCCATGTGGGGTGGGGGTAAAGGTAAGAAAGGGGATAGGGGCCACGGAGCAACCGTTCTCCATGTCCTGTGCTGGGACCCCATTGATTCGCCATAATGCATGGCAAATCCATGGGCCATTATGATGAAGTCCATAGAGTTATTCAAGATCCTTAAGCACCCTGGAAATGCAATTAATGATATAACAAACTTATTTCCACTCACCCAAGGATATCATTTTTGATCATGTCTCAGAGATTGAGTTTTGGTTCTTTAAATTTTTCTTCACAGCTACAAAGGCTAGAAATTTCCTCGGTTAAAAATTGAAAGCTTAAGCTATATCTCCCTGTCTCCCAGATTCTAATCTAGCAGAAGTGCTAGAGGCCATGAAAATACCTGGAACTAACCACCTACAACAGTAACTAAGATCCTCGAGAATATCACATGTATGATAGCATTATATGAATAATCTCTTCTGATGTTTTTGATCTCTCTTCTTGCTTTGGAACTGATAGTAAGACCAACCAAACTGCTTGCAACCATCTTTCTCCCTGTGTTGGAAACAGGCTGTTTTTCTGTGTTATGGGTTTCACATAATAGGAATGGAGAAAGGGGGGCAGCTGCTACGGAAATGTGAACAGAGATAAGTACAAAATCTCCTGCTGACAGAAATTGTGGGCAGCATAGGAGCTGCTCTAAGTGGCATATTAAAAAAAGGAAGGAAGGAAGGAAGGAAACAGTCTAATGATCCATTTCCTTTCAGTGATGTCAGTGCTATGTATTTGCTGTCGTCAATGTGTCTATAAGGTGTTGTGTCTCATGTTCATGTTATGTTTTTGTGTATTTTGTCTGCCTGCAGTAGTGATTTTGAACAACAAAAAAGAGCTTGATATCTTTCCCTTCATTTTCACCAGTTGCATTAAAAACTAGCAAGTAAAACAGCTGTGCTGTCGGCATGATCAGAAAGTGGATGCTGACAAATACCTAGCATGACAGATAAACCTACAGTAAAAAATGACCTGCTCTGGTGTTTGGAGATATATTCTTGTCTAGTTTTTAAGGCCAACAAATCAGTACATAATTTGTGTTTTAGCACCATATCCGCAAAACTTGGATAAGTTTTTTTTAATTCCAAGTGCCAAATCTCCATGTTGGCATGTCAATGGGATTTTGAAAGCTGTATTCCAGAAAAGAAATCACCTTAGTTCTATTGTAGCCTTTTTGAACAATGAAACTGTTCTTACAAGAACACTGATTTTAGTCACAAAAGAAAATGAGGAAGTGGAGTGGAAGTCCAGGTTATCAGGTGTCATAAGTTGAGGGTTGCTAGATGTGTGAAGTGGGCAAGATGTGGGCAGGGAATACCTTTAAGACTACAGTATCCAGATCTCAAAACATCATCTAGATCTCAGAGACTAAGGTTTCTTAACTGGTTCTCAGGATGAAAACTCGAGACAATAGGGTTTCTTTGAAATGTGTGTGCGAATTTTAAAACATTTACATGTCTTACTCTGTGGAAAAGTGGTTGATGCATAACATAGACTTTATGACAATATCAGCACTTTCCTCTTTTAATACAGCCTTGTAACGTTGTCAAAGCCCACCACAGTGTCATTTAACTAAGCGTTGTTCCTAAGTTTTTGGGCTCTGAAATCTCAGATAGTCCTTACCTGGCAACCTTCTGATAGTAGTAGCCACTGCCAGTGCCATAGCAATAACAACCATAATTACATATGGGTGGTTTTAAATAGCGTAACCTTCTGAAGCTACTGTGTTAGTACCAGGAACCTATAAGGATCAACTACAGCTGAAATTTTAGTATCCTGGGCAGTAACAGAGGATAGGATTAGTCATACCCATTGAGGGAGGACGTTGGTTTTATTTTAAAAATTCTAAGATAGTTGTAAAGTTGGGATATTGACAGACCTGTCTTTCTGA
Organism: Anolis apletophallus; assembly: GCA_030556195.1. Lineage (NCBI taxonomy): Eukaryota > Metazoa > Chordata > Lepidosauria > Squamata > Anolidae > Anolis > Anolis apletophallus. Next base: position 36,575,700 of record JARBWK010000010.1, read on the forward strand.
CATGTTCTGATTTCTGCCTTGACCTCACAGCTTTGATTTCAGAGTTTTATATGCTTCAATGCCTGGCAGGAAGGCAGAGCTGTGAAAATAGAGAAACTTGTGAAGATAGAGATGATACAAATATTTATGAAATTTGCCATTCAATTTTTTTTTGTTGTGTCAGGAGCAACTTGAGAAACTGCAAGTTGCTTCTGGTGTGAGAGAATTGGCTGTCTGTAAGGATGTTGCCCAATAAATGCCCAGATGTTTTGATGTTTTATCATCCTTGTGGGAGGTTTCTCTCATGTTCCTGCATGAGGAGCTGGAGCTGATAGAGGGAGCTCATCCACGCTCTCCCCGGATTCGAACCTATCCTGCCAGCACAGGAGTTTAACCCACTATGCCACTGGGGGCTCCTTCAATGCCATTCAGTGCTGCACATTAGCACATTTTGATGCAAAATTCATATTTTGAACATGATTTTATTTTTTAAGAAATACAATTTGAAGCTGTTTTAGGTTTTATTTTATGTATTTGATTTTCTTTGTTTGTCTTCCAACCCCGAAATAACGAGACATACACAAAATATATGGATTCAAATTTGGACAACTTTTATTGATAGTTACCTATTTAACTTATAACTCAACTAACTTTTTGGTGTCAGTTCAACTTGGTGTGTGCAAGCTGAGGTAGCCTCTTCTAAAGTCCACCCCTCAGCTCTTCAGGCGTACTACCTGGGTCCCCTGCAGATTTCAACCCGGGCAACCCGTAAGGGAAACAACAGGAGAAATCTCTCTCAACTTTTGAGACTAGACTCTCCCCGCTCCTGGGGCATTCACCTTCACCTCACCCCTAAAATTAACCTCTAGGTGAGTGTTTTCAGAATGCCCCACACCCTTAAGGGGTGCCTTAAATGTATACAAACCTTTGAATAACTAATCTATTTACGCTTGGCTAGTTTACCTGCCGACCATTCCATCTAGCCCCTAAGACGACAGTATAGGATAGGCAAAACCCTCGTGGGCAAATTCCTATCCGACCCCAAATGTTAAACCATTTGACGATCATTTTTATACTATCCATGGGTGGGAGTGGTGGGCGATGTCCTTTTGCAGAATGAGGGAGAAGGGGCTGGCACCACACTATGCCAGCCCGTCCTCCCTTCCAGCAAATTCTGCGAAATTAACCAATCTCTTCTCTGAGGGGAGGAGACAAAAGTGCTCCACCCCCCAACTTGTTGGAGGGTGAAGTGTATTACAGTTTGGAAAGCTTCAGAAGATGAAGTCTTATCAACTTGTCAAGTATTCCTTATCATTTAAGGTAATCTATCAAATACCACATACAAAAGCTATGATTATGCATCAGTTGTCAAACAGCATCTCATTATCACAGAACACGGGGAGGAATGTTTCAAACTTTTATGTGTAACTTCCCACAACTGGCCACTCTCTCTCAAAACCACACAACAATATCACCACTTTAACTGTCTTGGCTCAATGCTATGGAATCATGAGAGTTTGTTGAGGCACCTGCACTCTTTGACAGACAAGGCTAAGGACCGCACACATTTTTTAAAACTACATCTCCCTTGATTCCATAACACGGAGTCATGACAGTTAAAGCCGTGTCAAACTGCATTAGTTCTACAGATGGACCCTGAATATGGTTCATATTCCATACTGTGTTCATTTATTATCTCTGGCTGTGTCTCCCTAAATCTCCATACTTAATTAAAGTTCTATTTTACACTCGCTACATTCTTGCTAACACAGCACAACTGGTCACTGCAAGCTTATAGGTCTCTCTTAGGGTGCATCTACACAGTAGAATTAATGCAGTTTGACACAACTTTAACTGCCATGGCTCAGTTGTATGGAATCATGGGACTTGTAGCTTTGTGAGATACCAGCCCTCTTTGGCAGAATTGTAAAAACATAGCTGTCATAATTCCATAGTATTGAGCCATGGCAGTTGCAGTGGAGTTGGAATGCATTAATTCTACAGTGAAGATGCATCCACAACTGCATATTTACAAAATATAAAGATTATGCATAAAGATAGAAAGAAATGGAAGGAGAAAGAAGTCACAATAATTTAAAAATAAATTAGCTAGATCATTATATTCTGTTGGCCATTTAGCAGTAAAACATCTTAATTCCAGCAGATAAGTAATTTCCCATTTAGCAGGAAAATATATTAATTAAACCTTTTTTTCCCAAGCAGATTAAGACTCCATTTATATCCCCCTCCAAGGAGCATTAGGCAATGACATGGTAGGTGACACCTCATACATCAGACACAATGTCTGGAATAAGATCTAGATTCTGTTTGAATAATTGTTGCACACTCTTTAATGTGGATTGATACATATTCTATATTTATGTTTTTCCAAGGAACATTACACTGGGCACCTCAGGCACCAAAAGCTTGGAGAGACTGGAGCTAATGATGGCAGCTCTCTGGTTATTTCTTTCATCCTTCCATAGCTTCACATGGAAAGAAAGACCACAAGGTACACAACAAATTTCCCTTTTAACTCAAACAGTTGTGTGTGTACCATATGGCATGGCCTCCTTCTCCTGAGCTATCCCTATAGTTTCTTGTGCAGAGGAAAATGCAATTCCTTTACGAGGTTTGAAGTACAGTTCAACTGTCCATGCAGTCAAGTCCTGGAATGGAGCTGGTTGGGGAAGAACCATCTTGCTCTTCCCTTTATACAGCAGGATATCTTTGACTGTCAGAATTATTCCCTTTTTGTGTTATCACAATAATTTTGTGAGATTGGTTGGATTGTGAAACAGAATGAGCAAGACAAGAGCCCCATCTATGCTGCTGTATAACTGCATTCAACTGCCTTATGTGAGTCTACATTGCCCATATGATTCAGTTTCAAACTGCATTACATGGCAGTATAGATGGGGCAAAAATCACCACCAGATTTGGATAGACTGAGCCCCTCAAGTATTTCTAGCTTGCAAGATCCTATAGCACTGATTTATTTTATTCATTTATCTCCCAACTTTTCCCCAACAATGGAGTTCAAAGTAGCTAGCCACAGGTTCAAAACAATACAAAAGCAGACCAGAAATATAGATATAAAATTAAAAAGCAATTAAACAGTTTTTACATTAAATCAAACATTAAATGATACTGTTCAATTATTCAGGCAGAGGACACCAGAGGGTGCTAGAGAGAAGGATAGTCCATTTTATGGAGGTGGAAAGTAGATTGAAGGAGGAAAACCATTTCTCCCTAATTTCCTGTTATTCCCTCCACTCCGCCCCCTCCCCGCCTCCACTCATGTCCCCATTGTGGAAACAACCCTCCTTTATGATATGGAGAGGGGGAATAACCAGGGAAAATGGGGGAAATGAGGGAGGAAAACCAACTTTCCTCCTGTAAAATAGACTCTCTTTCTCTCTCTAGTGCCCCCTGGTGGCCTCTGCCTGGATAATAAAACAGTACCCATTAAAGATAACAACAACACTTTATTGATAGCTCACCTTCTCTCCCCAAAGGGACTCAGGGCCATTTCCAAAAAAATACCAAAAATGGCAAACATTTAATGCCTAAAACAGACAAACATCAATTAAGACAGAAACATGAAATAAAATGAATATATTAAAATACTGTATATTAAGGAAACTACATAGCAACCCTTTAAAAATCTTCAAAACAGCATCATGAAGCATTAACCGCCCAGACCTAACTGATTTATAAAGACTAATGGAACAGAAATGTTTTCGCTATCATCAGCTAATGACTATGATTTCAGATTGTGTTGTTTTAATTAATTGATTTTTATGTTTATATTGCTTTTTCATTTGATGTTTTGATGTATATGTTTATATTATTACTTCTGTTTGATATGGCATCAAATTGTTGCCTATTGTAAGGCCGCTCTGAGTCCCCTTCGGAATGAGAAGGGTAGGGTATAAATACAGTAAATAAATAAATCAGAAGTAGATCCATTGTGGGGCCATCCTGGTCTCACTAAGAAGAGAGTTCCAATGTCTGGGAGCAGCCATCGAGAAGGTCCTCACTCTTGTTGCCACCAAATACACCTACCAATTGATGGGGTCAAAGCTTTCCGAGACAAACCAGGAAAGGGATCTTGGGGTTTTGGTGGACAGCTCAATGAAGATGTCAACCCAGTGCGCAGCAGCAGTGAAAAAAGTAAATTCTATGCTAGGCATGATCAGAAAGGGAATCGAAAATAGGTCAGCAAATGTTGTATTACTTCTCTACAAATCTATGGTAAGGCCACATTTGGAGTACTGTGTACAATTCTGGTCTCCGCACCTTAAGAAGGATATAACGGAACTGGAAAAGGTACAGAAAAGGGCAACAAGAATGATCCAAGGGAAGGAGCGGCTCCCTTATGAAATCAGGTTGCAACGCCTTGGTCTTTTCAGCCTTGAAAGACGACGTTTAAGAGGTGACTTGATCGAAGTGTATAAAATCATGCATGGGATAGGAAAGGTGAATAAAGAAAATTATTTTCTTTGTCACAAAACACTAGGACTAGAGGGCACTCCTGAAGCTCCAAGGTAGGAAAATTAGGACTAATAAAGGGAAATATTTCTTCACCCAGAGGGTCATTGGGTTATGAAATTTACTTCCAGAAGAGGTTGTGACAGCTGTCAGCCTGAACAACTTCAAGGCAGGATTAGACAGATTCATGGATACCAAGTGTATCGGTAGTTACTGAAAAGGACATTCAAGTGCCACCTCGGAGTTGGTTGAGGTAGGCAGGATTTCCCTGGGTACTGGTTGTGGGGGTCGGGAGCAGGTCAGGGTTTTGCCTCCCTTCTGCTTGAGATCCCTGTGTACAACTGGTGGGCCACTGTGTGATACAGAATGCTGGACTAGATGGGCTGAGGTCCGATTCAGCATGGCTGTTCTTATGTTCTTAAATAGACCTGAGGTGGTGGTGGGACAGAGATAAGGGCCTCTCTAGATGATCTCCGAAAACTAATGGGCACATCAAGGGTAATACGGCTTATTATTCTAACAGTTATGAGCAATATGAGAAAAATGGTATATATGTGTCTTTGTTTGATTCTGTATTTACAGCATCCCTGTTGTAAATGAGTCTTTGAGCAATGCTGAAAGCATGGAGGTTGAAGCCAGAAGGGCAAAAAGGGTTACTCGTGCGCAGGAGACAGATGGGGAACAGGAAAGGAAAAGAATCTGGCAGATACTTAGTGAACGTACTGATGTTGATTCCTTTGAGGGTTTCTCTGGGGATGATGGGTCTGAGCATGATGAGCCAACTATAGGAAGTGGGGTGGGCATTCAGAAGATGTGTATAGTGATATGGACTGGACTAAAGTACAAGAAGTGTGTGATGTTTATGCAGAACCAACAAGTAGTGATACATTTGTGGGGTTCGCTAGGGATGGGAATTGGAGTTTGGATGATCAAACTTCGTCTTGGCAGGAGAAGGAGGGAGGAAAGGCAAAGGACTGCATATGAAGCTGCAAGGGCAGCTGAAAAGGCTAATGATGGGTGTTGGCTCATTCGAGCTCTGATGAAGATTTGTGAATAAAGAGAGGCTTGGAACTGGGGGTTCCTTGCAGTTGGCAAGGTGTTGCTGGGTGCCCGTGTCCTGCCTTTGTGTGATGTGTTCCTGTGGACTGAATCTTGGACGTGAGTTTGGATCCTGCTCTACCTCTGTGGACTTGGGTATTGTATTGTCTGGGTTCCGCATCTTGTGTCCTTTTGGCTACACAATGTTTACTCCCTGTGTGCTAGTTGCTGCTGCCTGCTTGTGCCCTGACGCTGGATTGGATTATCAACGCTGCTGTTTCCTCCTCGTTTTGACCCGGATTGGCTTATTGTCACTGCTGCTTCCTCTTGCCCAGACGCTGGATTGGTTTTGAGCTCACTGCTGCTTTCCCCTCGTCTTGACTCTGGACTGGTTTTGTACACTCTGTTGCTTATTATTTACTTTATTTATATTCCACTTTTCTGACCCCGAAGGAGACTCAGAACGGATTACAGGTACACATACTTAGCAGACAATTCCTGCCATTTCCACATACACACATATAGACGAACAGAGGCAAACTCTGGCCACCAGGGGGAGCTGACGCACTCCTCATCTCTCAGCATTCTCAGCGTCCCTTGTTGTTCCTTCCGCATTCCTCAGCGTTCCTGGAGTTCTTTAATGGCCTCCTAATTAAGTCAAAATTTGCCTCCCCACTTAATGTGGTACCTTTATCTCCTACTTGACAGGTGCAACTATCTTTCGGGCTGCAAAGGTCGACAGCAGGCTACACTTAAAGGTCGAGCACCCACCTCGGCCCGGGCAGGCCTCGAAGTCATGACCTACTTGTCAGAGAGATCTTATGCAGCTGACACTTAGCCAGCTGCACCACATTCCTGGTTGCTGCCTTCGTATTTCGATCTCCGGATTGAGCTGATGGCTCTTCGTTCTTTGCCTTCTCCCATTTGATGATGACATCACTGTGTTTATCATCATGTGCCTTTTCCTTTGTTATTTTGTGTTTTGGAGTTTAATGCGGGTTTAAAGGAGATATAATACAGGTTTTGTGTTGAGGACTGTTTTTGGACCAGTCTGGTCATTGTTTTGTGTTCTTTTTACCCTCACACTGAAGTTTAAGTGTTTTGGTAATCTTTTGTGTTCTTGAATAAACTTTACTTTAAACTCTATTGGGTGTGGCACTTTAAGGCTCTCTGTTGCAACAATCCCCCTGCCCGAACACAAAGTTGTAAGCTATAAATATGGCATGTGGCCAAAATGGCTGGGAGAGAATTAAAATGTACTCATTGTAAAGTGTTATCTAGCTCTTGAAGTTACCTTACCAAAACCTTACCAAACAAGCTATTCTGGGTAGTGATGGAGTTCCAAAAGCAGCTCAATGGAGATATGTTGTAGCTTCCTAGATTAGTAAACCAGTAGTTCTCCAGATATTATTGGACTGTAAATCCTAGCAGCCCTAACCAGCAAATCCAATAAATCATCAGCAATGACATCTGGTGGCCTACAGGGTTCCCATATCTGATTTACAATAGTCTTTAAATATCAGTAATTGACTGGAGAAGTATTTTAACTACACCACAAATATTTTTTGAATTAAAGATAATTTACTTCTCAGAGCAGCAAGATAGATATCTAAGTATAGCACTTGGACACAGGCATGCAGCCAGGGGGGGCTAAGGGGGGGCTTCAGCCCCGAAATTCTCAGAGTGGTCCGCAAAAAGGCCTTACTGGTACATTATTTAAACTGTTATGTTTATTCATATCATGATCTGATCACATGCTCATTATATCCCACATTAATGGGGTTATTGGGATAACAATACAAAAGGTTTGCTAGGGTAGACCCTCTTCCACCCAGTCTCAGCCCCTCTGAACAAAATCCTGGCCTCAGCCCCTTGAATCAAAATCCTGGCTACGGCAAAAAAAAAGGTCTCCTGACATCCGGATAAGGTTTCCTGTGGAGGTGTTTTCAAGCTGTATAATTCATAGTGGCCTTGCAGACTTGGTCCAGAATGCACTCCCCTCAGGAATAAAATATATTGTTGATTAAACACTCTGCAGTTTTCATTAGCATATTGATAAAAAAACCAACCCACACACCAAAGATACCAAGAGGCAGGGCCGTTTTCTGTCTACTTAATTCACACCAAACCTTTTGTATTGTTAATAAAAAGTATTTACCAGCTGTTTTTTAATAAATAAACAACCCACACACCAAAGATACCAAGAGGACATTAATATTCTGTGTTCAAGTAAAGCTTGTCTTTGTTTTTACCAGCATATTCTGATCAGTAGACAACATGACATGTATTTCCATAATTCTTCATGATATAAAAAAATCCATTAAAAATTGTGGATTTCATATTTTATCTTTCGTTATTCTTAGGACAAAACAGCCTTTGTTTCGTCTCATTGAACTTCCTTGTGAGATAAATCACATAATGGAAGGTCCTCAAACTTCAATGTCTTCTCGGTTTAGACTGATAAACCATAATCTGCATTTATATTATTTATAACCCTGGTCATTCAACCGGCACAAGGCCTCTTTCATAATACATCCATCATTTTTTGCATATTTTACCTGTTAGGCAAAATGGGACATGAATGGGGGAAGCAACACTGAACAGAAAGCCCAATAGGCTTTAAATAAATCTGCCTCCCAATTTATGAAGTCAATCAGTCATATGAATTGGAGTCAATTTGTCAACTTATTAGTTTCTTATATCTGCATGTATTAGCATTTTCACATGAATAAAACAAGGAAACAAGAAAAAGCATTTTTAATGATGCATGGCTGTACTGTGACAGACATCATCTAGATTTAGTTCTGCCATTAGGAAGAGTCAGCCAGGTCTGTAAGGTAGCAGACATCACACCAAATTGCTGCAAATTACTGGTTATTTATTTTGCTATCCATATATTTTTATTGTTAGAGAAGGATATAAGTGCTCAAGTGATTAGTTGACTTCTGTGCTGGTTTTGGGTGCTGTATATCAAAAACAGTGGGAAAGGGAAATTTTCCCTCAGGCAGCAAAATATATTGATATGCCTGTGATTCTGTATTGGAAGGGGTATTTCCTGTGAAAGGGCTTAGCCTGACCTGCACGGCATTGGCATCACATTGTGGAAAAGGATTTAATCTAAATATTATGCCAGCTTAATTAGTATCACAATTTAATTTACTATTAATTATTGAACATTAATAAAAACTTTTATTTTAATGCATAGATTTGAATTACATTCATATGATTTGTTACTATATTGTATTAACACTAGGCTGTGTATGTATATGCTGTCAGTCTGTTTTACACACATAGGTAAAGTAAAGGTTTCCCCTTGACATTAAGTCTAGTCAGGTCCAACTCTATGGGATAGTGCTCATCTCCATTTCTAAGCTGAAGAGCCAGCGTTGTCCATAGACATCTCCAAGGTCATGTGGCCAGCGTGACTGCATGGAGTAGCGTTACCTTCCTGATACCTATTGATCTACTCGCATTTGCATGTTTTCAAACTGCTAGGTTGGCAGAAGCTGGAGCTAATTTTATTTATTTTATTTATTTATAGTTCAAACTTGCTATACCGCCACTCCCCGAGGGCTCAGAGCGGTTTACAGTTTGACATAAAAAATACAGAGCATACAACAAGACAAACAACATTGACAGGGAATGACAAAACTAACGAGAAGGGAAGCCAAGCTCGGGCCCATGGGTCGGAGCTTTCTAAGGTCAGCTATCAGGCTCGACCGTCGAATGGGGAAGCCTAGGAGGGTCCCACAGATCGAACAACATCCTCAGGGACTCGAGATCCATACGGTAGTGATCGTCGCAAGCCTGTGGCTCCGGGTTCGCCAGCGTCAGATTATCAAGCCTCCTGGGGTGGAGGTTCATCAATGGGGGAACCCGGCGCCTGAGGTTGGTGTTCCTGAAGGTTCTGGGATGGAACCCTCTGGGTGTTGCAGAGCAGGGCTGGGATTTCCTCTGGCCCCGCCCCCTGCCCCGCCTTCGGCCCCTCCTCTGTTTCGTCTGAGGTGGCAGAGGGTTCTTCCATTGTTTACTAGTCCTCTCGCCATATCTCAGACCGTGCCCCGCGGCGGCCACCGGCTGTCCATGGCCTCTAGGCACTCCATCGGGGCACTGGGGGGGGAGGGCCAGCCTCAGGGCCTCCAGAGTTAGCAGTGATCCCGGTCCCAGGGCCACCGGTGACAGCAGGCCCGTCACCAGCCGGTGGCGGTGCAGCCTGTGGGCTGGTCATAACCATGGGGATCGCTGGTAATCGGTCGGCTCGTCGCCGGGGCCGCTCCCCAGGAGCCCTTGCAAGGACCCCTGAGACGTCAAGCGCCTCCATCAGGGACCCCATCAGGAACCCCGGGGGCAGTGGTATGATGGTGCTTGTGGCCTCCAGTGAAAAGGCCGGCGGTGGAAAAGCCGGCAGTGGCAGCCGCTCCAGCATGGAGACCGCAGGGGGCGTGGTCGCAGCCTTTGGGGTGGACGAGGGGGGTGGGCCTAAAGACGCCAAACTGATCAGGGTCGGCGCCATGTTGATACAGCCGGCCAACACCCTCTCCATCGGGGTCGGGGGAGAGCTAATAATGAGAGCTCACCCTGTCCTGTGGATTTGAACTGCCAACCTTCTGATCAGCAAGTTCTGTAGCTTAGCGGTTTAATCCACTATGCTACCAACACTCCTACATACATACAAATATATCACACAAATATATCAAAGTTATACAAAACATAAAATTTGAATACAAGTGATAATTAAATCCAAATAAATAATTAAATTTAATATGGAATATATCAACATGTTTTGAAATGAATTCATTAGCATTACTGTGAAATCCTAAATTTTGAATCAATGGATTTCCAAGAAGGCACCTCTTTTGGAGTATGTTGCCGCCTCCTCTGATGCATTCCCTTCATCTTCATTTCACTGTTGTCAACTATTGTTCCTGACCATTCCTCACTGTTGTGATGATTTCTTCAATTGTCAGCTGGACAGGCAAGTTGGGCAGGCATGGAGAAAACAAGCAAGGAAAGGCAACCACCAATGCTCTTTTTTCAAGTCATCCATTGATGCATTATATCCATTGGTGTATTTCTACACATAATGTCTCACTGAAATATATGACATGGTTGTGCCCTGTGGTGGCTTTCTTTCAACCAGATGTTATGACTTGATTATTCAGAGCTGTTAAGTTATAGTCCTGTGATGTAGAGCCTAACAGATGGGCAGTGTAAATGGATTTTTCACACCCTTATGAATCCAAGGTTAGAAAGGATAAATATTCACCATTTATCATCCAGTGGTCTGAGGATCTCACTGCCCTTTCCAAATTCAAATTAATGTCCTGTAGTTGTCACATATGTTGGAATCTTCAAAAGACTGAAGCTCAAAATGCTGGTTATATCAGAAAGAAATGTGATCTTACATGAACACATATTATGCCTTGGCTCAATAATTTTTGCAATGTGTGTTTAAAGAGATATGTATCATAACTAATCAGAAAATTGACAATGATCCAGCAACAGGTCTCTTGGAGAATCAATGAGCTCATCCAGCATAAGAGCTAACTGGATTTTTCTGTTTGGAAGCAAGATTAGAAATAGAATGGAGAGATGCATAGGGCTTATTCCTCTCTGTTAGAAAAAGAGACCCTGGTCTTTATGGAAAAGCTCACAATATACTCACATATTTGATTACAGTGTTCTCTCAAGGAATCCCTAGTTCTTCAGTTATAACTCTGGTCACTGGAGGAAATTTACCATACAGTCATGCTACAAGATCTAAAGTTTCATAGAGAGGTGTTTTCTCAGGTAAGTAAGTTTTTTAAACATTTTCATTTTTTGGAGGTCTTGTGCCCCTTACCCTTGCGAATGTGGAGGGATGGCTGTGTTGGTTTCCATTAACTTAGCCATGTGTTTTTCTGCAAAATAAATATATTGTCCACATTCATAAATTACATGATGCACTTTTTTTTGTTTTTAGAAGTAGCATCTTGATTTGTGTGTAAAAGAAAAAAAGCTTTCTAACCCTCCACAATTTTATTATATCATTTCAGCTTCTGCAAGAACTATGGGTCAGAGCCTCAGCACCAACTTTCCAGAAGGTCAGATGAAACACAGATGGGATTAAGCCAAAATCAGAGGCTTTATTCTCAATGGTCAAATAGAATGTCAGTAGGGACAGTGCTCCAAAGAACAGACATACCACAATTGTGATCATACACATTTATAGCACTCTGACAGCTGTTCAAGACTACCACATTGGCTCTTGAAATGGTGCCAGCTAGGATCCACCTCTTGATAGATCTGAGGCTCTGTTCGATGTCATCGCTGGTTGGTCCCAGTCTTGGTGGGAGATTTTAATAATCTGTCATTGGATTATTTTGAAGATTTATGTTCATTTAATGATCCACCCAGGAGAGGGGCATGAGTGGACAGGAATGCAGTGGGGCAAGACATAATATACTGAAATTGGTTTTGATATCTCAGCTTCAGATAATACAATGGCTGTCAGGCTGGTAAACAAAAGGTGCTCAGGGTGTTGGCAATTTCAATGGAAACCCAAGGGAGGGAGTTCGATTTTGGTGACAGAAATGAGGAAGCATTCTCAGCAATGAATCAGATCAAATCTGGAAAAACAGGGGAAAACCCAGAGGCTCTTGCATAAGTCCATTGTGTGTTTCATGGCTTTCAATGGGGCATTATGAAGAGATTATTTATTTATTTATTTATTTATTTATTTATTTATTTATTTGTATTTATCCATCGCCACTCCCATCCTGCTCGGGGTGACTTACACATAGTAAAATATGGTTAAAACTGCATATATAAAATATATTAAAAGGTACATTTAAAAATCCTAAAACAATACAACAATCCGAACACAAATAATAGCAGGTGTGAGAGAGTCTGCAGTTTCCAATAGCAGAGGCCCTGCAATTTAAAGGCCGAACGCCTGTTGGAATAACAAAGTCTTGCAGGCCTTCTGAAAGGCCAGCAAGCTAGGAAGAGCACGGACTTCTGGAGGGAGTGCATTCCAAAGTGTTGGTGCAATAATACGGAAAGCTCTCCTCCATGTTGAAGTCAAGTGGAAGGACTTACAGCTAGGGATTACCAGAAGGTTATGTGACTCTGAACGCAGTGGTCTAGTGGGACAGTATAGGTATTATGCTAACTAATGGCAACTTTCCGGGCGTTAATGGAAAAAAAATAACTATAAAACTAGGAATGAAGTCCACACAGGCTCCCTAATTTCATGGACTATGGTTTTCATCATTTTGGGGCTGTTTTTTCTCTAATGGATACCTGCCGATCCTTTAAGGGGCAAATTTTCTAACTTTCAAATAACAGATTTCCCTTCTAAGGAGCCACCATTGGAACATTGGGCTAAGGTTCTGGGAAATTTCAGGCCCTGCCCCATCATGGAAACTCATTGGGTAATTTTGGGCAAATCCCACTCCCAGCCCCAAAGGAAGGCAAAGGCAAACCTCCTGTGACAAATCTTGCCAAGAAAAAAGCAAGATAGGTTCACCTTTCTGAATCTACTTGAAGACACACAGTAAGAACAATTTATAATGAACCTATAATATGGTGAAGCATGCCAACATTAATTCAAATGGCTCATTATGCCATTTGGAGCAAGGCATGGAGTGGAAAGTTAATATAACAATTCATAGGAAAGTCAATATAAAAACCCCAGGGGTTGTTGTACCATAGTATAAATGGTAACAACTGCTGCACATAGTGGTGGCATCCTTTCTAGACAATGAGAAATCATTTGTTTCCTTCACTTCTGGTTCTGGGTTGTAATATTATGAAGTTAGTTGATGTTTACACAAATGAGGGGCCCATTTACCTAGAATTACTCCAAATCTATTCCCATGGTCACCTGACCAAGAAAAAGCTCAACCTTTGCCTGCCATGTTTCTGTAGCACCACAAGGACTTGCCCACTATGACATGGCAAAAATCCACCTTGAGAGATTGCAAGTACCCATCTCCAGTATTATGTTTTGGCCTTGAAATCTCAGGGAATGGGTACTCAAAACATGGGAGATCTGCAGACCTTACCCATCTTTTATCTATTTCCAGCTAGCACTCAAAGACTCACAAATTAGTTTTTCAGTCAAGAGCCTTTTAAAAATATTTAAAGTCAGAAAACACTGAGCTAGTGAATATGGAAAATACTCACTAGCAGAGAATTCTCATAAAGTATTTTCATCATAAGACTGAGCATGATGTGACATGAAGAAGAAAAATAATCAAAAATAATCCACAAGATGCTAGGAGTTGGAAATGAAACACAATTCTTTCCTCTGACACCTGTATATATGTATTTCACCAAAGCTATGATCCATCTTGGTTTAAATAGAAAGCAATCAAATATTTTCTATTTAAACCAAGAATAGCAACAAGTATAGACTATTTATGTTTATTGTTATTCACACTGAAAAGACATTAATTTTCAGCAAATAAAAAAAATTAAATGTACATCAGACTATGCATCTTTCATTCAAATTTGATATGCTATCAAATTGACATTCTGGGGAAAATGGTAGTTATTTCAATGGTAAATAATTTCACCAAGACAGGGAACAATTTTTTTGTCAATAGCACCCAACTTTTTAACAATCAAAAATCACCTTGAGCAGAGGTGGTTAAAACTTAGTATGCTAGCTAAGAAAAGTATTCTGCAACCAAAATATCACTGATACCTCAATGGAGCTTAAAGCTCTGCCAACATATTTCAAGACCTTCCTTTTTCCTGGTTTTACAACAGCAGTTTGTCAGCACTGGGGAAAAATTCCTTTGCTCAATCAGTGGTGGTGGTGATGCTGAGCTTTACCAACCAGGACCTTTAATATTTCCAACTTTCAGTTCATTTCCCACATAATTGGGAGTCGTTAGGAAAACTGGGGCTGGGAGGAGGATTCGGAGAAGGAAAGCATTCATGAGTATATGTGGCCTATGGGCCAAAGTTTTCCAACCCCTGGTTTATACTCTTACCATTGTTAGTAGTGCTGTTGCCAAAAATTCATGTATCAAACTTGTTGCTATTCCTTTTAACTTATTATAAATGTCAATGGTGTTTGATAGAGTAACACAAATGAGCTATCACTGTATTACTGTAGATTGTAAAATAGACCCCTGACATCCATTGGAGTTGGTTCTAGTATCACCTGTAGAATGATACTGAAATTCATAGATGCTCAAGTTCCTTTATATACATACAATGATGAACCTTATATAAAATGATCAAATCAAGGCTTGGATTTTGGGGGGGGATATTTTCAAACTCTGGGTGTAGAATCTGCATTGGTTGCAGAATCCTTGGATATAGAGAGCCAGTTGAATAGTTTTCTTATTCTTGGTCCCCGCAGCATGCCATATTATTTTCAGGTTGTCTCATTCCATCCAAGCCCATTTTATGTCCTTAACTTGCCACATTCCACACCCCATAATCAGCAGTCAATGTCCACTGAACACTGGGCTGTTATGGGGTTCTCTCCACCTTTATGTATTCTTCCACCAAAGAGTTTTATTCCATATTCTATGACATGAATGTTTTACAATGCCTAGTTGATCCCACATACAGTTTATGGTTCTTGAGGTTTTCAGTTCTGCAGGTTGTTCGATTGCTGCCACAGAGATGGCTGAATTCCATTGAAGATAATGAAATTTTAAAGGCAAACCAATATAGGTTCTTCTTAATACAAAGAAATGAGCATAACGGAGCATGGCATTAGGATGCATAGCTACATGCCGGCATATTTATAGACTGAACAATTTTGCTCCATGTTGATATTAAGTATCTTGGTTTAAATGCTACTTGCATAATTTCTTTAAAGAGGGAAGTGCTGCGTTTATGATTAATGAATTTTCCATTTCCTGTGATATATAAACCAATGCACCAAAATTATAGGAAGCAATTTCTTTTAACTGTGCAATGAGTTATACAATGCCACTTCATGAAATGAGAGATGGCAGGCTGGGAATGTGTGTTCTCATATATTTATGTTTCTTGCAACTATAAATTAAATTTTCATTCTGCTGTGAAGTAGAACAAGATTAGTTTTCAAGTTTGCCGGGGTGTCATATTTAAGGATTAACTCAGTATAGATTTTGTAAACTCATAAAATGAAACCACAATATTGCCTTAATATTCCTTACAGAGATTTTGGTAGGAGGTTAGAAAGGAAAGAAAAATTAGTATCAAGAATTAGAAGGTATGGCATGAAATATTGATTAGATGTTATTAGATGTTATATCAAATAGCAGCAGAAACCAAGTAGATTAATGAGTACCCAATGAGAAGAAAGAAAGAGAAAAGACTTGTGCTTGAAATTAAACTTTTTTGACCTTGAGATGATTAAAGTATTAAAGAACAGGTAAAAGTTTCCTATGAATCTGCAGAAAGTCAAGTTGGAAATGACTCCAAGTCAAGCTGAGGTGTCTAGATCTCCCAGGATCCTTTCTGATCATTACTGCACACACAAGTACAGTTTGCCCTGAGTAACTAACCGCTTCGGTTTGGCTCCAAGACCCCCATGGATAATACAGTCAATGAATGCTCAAGCCCTATTGTATTCCAATGGTATAGTAAAATTGTGTCTATTCTATACAATGGAAAAAGTCAATATTTACTTTTGTTTTATTTTTTATTTGTTTTTGAACATTGTCTAGTTGTGGATGGTTCAGTCATTGGATATAAAATCTATACATACAGAGCATCATCTGTAACCTGGAAAAGATGGGGTGGGAATCTTCACCTTTTTGTTTTTTCTGAATGTACTGCTTTTCTGTTCATAGGTTCTGTGGCTTTCCTTTCTTCTCTAAAGTTTAATTCTTCTTGTCTTTTGAAGGAGAGAGACATATCTCCAAGCCAAACCAAGATATAATATAAATTATGCAATTGACCTCAACATTGATTTTATGGTTGATTTTCTATTATTAAGCATCATCAATTGTGTTTGTGTGCTGATTCTGATTTGGATCCATGACATCTGTATGGAGGCTGGGAGAAGAGATGGCATAGATTTGCCTTTTCTGTAATCTAAAATCAGATTGTACTCTCCTCCAGGCTGTTCTTTTTCCCAATGTGTTTCATCAATGCAGTTCTTTCCAATGTACTTCTTTGTTTCTTTGCACAATGAAAATATAATCTGTGGAGCTCGAGGTTATAAGTGAGTTGATCAGAACCACTGCCACAGATAAGTATAAAAGCTTCAACAGTACAGCAGTCCTCCTAATTTGAGTTTGTTCATCACTACCTCCTAATTTGCATTTGTCCTTCACTGCCAACTAGTTCTAGAAAATGAAGGGAGAAATGCAAAATCTGGTCATATGCATTTGATTTGACCCTCTAGGAAAGGATAATCCAGGATTAGGAATGACTAGAGGCTCCAAAATATTTTGAAAATCCAAACAGGCAAGACTTTTGGTGGCTGCAACTACAGTCCAATTAAACACATTGATGGATGGTGTAGAATTCCCACCTGCAATGTTAGAACAACTATTTGAAGAAACATATCATGTTTAGAGGGAATAGGATCATAAAATCATATGCAAGGGCCATCTAGTCTGACCCCCTGCCATGCAGGGAAAGTACAATCAAAGCACCCCTGACAGGTGGCCACCCAGCTTTTTGTTTAAAAGCTTTCAAGGAAGGAGCTTCCATGATACTCTGAGGCAGAGAGTTCCACTGCTGAACAGCTCTTACAGTCAAGAAGCTCTTCCTAATATTCAGGTGGGATCTCCTTTCCTGTAATTTGAACCCATTGCTCGAAGTCCTAGTTTCCAGGGCAGCAGAAAGCAAGCTTTCTCCCTCTTTCTTATGACATTATTTCACATATTTATACATGACTATCATGTCTCCTCACAATCTTCTCTTCTGCGGGATAAACATACCTGGTTCTTTAAGACTCTCCTCATAGGACATGGTCTCCAGACCTTTGATCGTTTTAGTCACCCTCTTCTGGACAAATTCCAATTTGTCAATATCTTTTAAAATTGTGGTGCACAGGATTGGATACAGTATTCCAGGTGAGGCTTCCCTCGATCTGGACAGTATATACCCCTTTTGATGCAGCCCTAAAATCCCATTACCTTTTTAGCAGCTACATCACACTGTTGGCTCATTCATGTTCAACTAGTTGTCCACAAAGACTACAAGATCTTTTTCACATGGAAAAGCGTGTTGAGCCAGGCATCGTCCATTCTGTATCTTTTCATTTCATTTTTGGCCTAAGTGTAGTATCTTACATTTGTCCTTATTGAAATTAATTTTGTCAGATTTGGTCCAGCTGAAGCGGAAATATTTGCAGACTGAGATTGGAGTGTGTCTAGAAAATTAATCATAATGGTCTAAAACTCTTTCTGCTGATCTTGGATTTGTGAGAATTTGAATTTGATATTATTCTACATGTGTTTACAATAAAAAATAAAAAGTTATGAAAGAAATACACACTAGTTGTTCAAATAGATTTTCATATAAGATTGTGCCCTGACACTACAAATTGTAAGTGATCATTGATTGAATCCTTGTAAACTTTGAAAAAAGGAAATTTCTTCACAAAGGGCAAGTTTTGAAAGAGTCCTATTAAGATTTCCTAGAGTTATAAGTGGTACCTGAGGGAAAAAATCATTGTTACATTGTAAACTCATCAACAGACAGTTTGAATCAGAGTCTTTTCTTGAGTTGTTGATCTGTTCTTTCTTGCTCTGTGCTGATTCACTCTTCTTAAACCTGTTCTGATGACATTGTCTTGCTATGTGTCCTTTTTTCTTACAAATGTAACAGATGATGTCACCCTGGATTGTCTTTTTCCTCTTCATATTGAAGCCTTTGTTGACCGTCTTCTCCGTTGAAAGTTGCTGGGCATTTTTCCTGTAGCAAGCCCAGTTCTCCAGTCTAGTCGAAACTAGGTCGAAGTTGATGTCCTCTTCTTTCACAGATTGCATGGAGTCAATGAATGAGTTGTAGCTCTGTCCCAAACTGCTTAGTAGAATTAAGCCTCTCTGATCTTCTGTAAAATTGGTGCCCCTAGCTGCTAAGTCATTAAATAGGCTCAGCATTTTACTCAAATGAGTTTCTCTGGCACAATCTTCCATTGACAGAAGCTTCAGTGAAAACAGCTCTCTGCTCAATAAAACTTTTGAGCCTCCAGTAGGCTGCTGATATAGCTTTTCAAGCCTTTTCGTTTCTTCCAGAGCTAGATAGGTGAGGTGCCTATTGTCGACTGACAGGATGATGGTAGCCTTTGCCTTGCCATTCTTCAACCTTTCTGCATCAGAAATAGGTTGATGTGTTAGGCAGGATAGCAGCTCCTCCTTTGCCAAAAAGGAGTGATAGAATAACAACTAAGTTACAGTTAGTGCACATGGATCTAGCTGGACCTTTTTCTAAGAGTATTGGAGGGAATGTATTTCTGCTAGTAATAGTAGATGATAGGTCTCGATTTGGCTTCGTTTATCCCCTGAAAGGTAAATTTCAGGTGTATGAAAAATTTATTGAATGGTACAATTTTGTGAAGAACCAATTTCCTGATTTATCTGTTAAACAAGTTCAATCTGATAGAGGAGGTGAATTTGTGAATGAAAGACTTAAGAATTTTTTTAAGGATAAAGGAATTTGGCATAGGAAAACAAATCAGTGTGTATCAAAAGAAAATGGAATTGCGGAACGTCACTTAGGTGTAATTCAAACCATGGTAAAATCAATGCTTGAGGATGCACAAATGTCCAAAGGTTTTTGGGCAGAAGCAGCTAACACTGCTAATTACGTGCTGAATAGGTTATGGACCTCAAGTGTAAATGAAATTCCATTCTATTTGTTTTATGGAAAACATCCAAAGGTGGATCATTTCCAAGTATTTGGTGTGCATGCTAATGTCTTAATTCCTATACAGCAAAGAGACAAAAGAGATCAGCATTGGGTAAAGATGCAATTTATTGGATATGAAGGTGGAACGAAAGGCTATAGATTCTGGAATGGCTATTCTCCAGGGAAGAAGATCACAGTCTCCAGATCTGTAAAGTTCAAAAATAACACTCATTGGGATAGAATCCATGCGAACACTGAAGTGTTTATAACCCCATGTGTTCCTAGAGTTAAGAATGAATCTGATGTTATAGAGGTCTTAGGTGAGGCAAATGTGGAAGAGAGCAGGGAACAATCTGAAGAAATTAATTCTCATGATTTTTGGGCCACAAACTCTGACTTAGTGTCCAAATCTGTAACAGAGGATGATGGACCTTGTCAGGAGGAGATTGGGGATGTGGAGGAGACTAAGGAAGAGATTCCTAGAAGATCCACACGTATCACTAAAGGGATTCCACCAGCCAAGTATCAAGTCACGCAAATAGGAAGTATAGAGTGGAAAGATCCTACTTCTTACGCTGAAGCATTGCGTAGACCGAAAAATGAACATGATTGTTGGGTAAAAGCAATGAAGAAGGAATTTGATTCACTTCATTCCTTAAATGTTCTAGAACAAGCAGATGTACCCAAAGATGTAAAGGTAATTGGTTGCAAGTGGGTATTTAAAAGAAAAACACAAGTTGATGGTTCATTATTATACAAAGCAAGATTGGTTGCACAAGGTTTTGGTCAAATTTACAACCAAAATTATGATGAGGTGTATGCTTCAACGATTAGACCTGAAACAATTAGAACTGCTTTGGGCATCGGTGTGCAAAGAAAGTATGTTTAAGACACTTTGACATTGCCACAGCTTATTTAAACGCAGAGCTGACAATGTATATATGAGAGCAATACCTGGTTTTGAAAAAGATACTCCAACTGGTGTGTATCGACTACGGAAAGCCTTATACGGGCTAAAGCAAGCAGCGAGATGCTGGAACCAGTGTATAGACGAAAAGTTAAAGGGTCTTGGCTTTGAAAGAAGCAGTGTAGATACATGTCTATACAAGAAAGGAAAGGAGTCTAGAAAGCAAACATTTGTTTTGGTGTTTGTCGATGATCTCTTAATACTAGCACCATCCGAAAAGGATGTGGAACAAGTTTTTAAAGGACTAAACTCAAGTATGACAGTCAAAGATCTTGGAGAAGTCCGGAAATACTTAGGCGTTAATGTAACTAGGACTGAGAATGATATTTGCCTAGATCAAAAAGACAAAGTTTTTGAATTACTTGAGAGAACAAGATTGACTCTGTGTAAAATAGTAGCAACTCCAATGGTACCGGATTTTTTAAAGCTTGAAAAAGGTGAAATGTTTGGCAATCAAACATTGTTTAGATCAGTAGTTGGGAGCCTCTTGTATTTGGCAAATTGGACTAGGCCTGACATCACCTATGCCACTAATGTACTAAGTAGGAGAGTGAATGAACCAACGTTAACTGATTGGCAAGCTGTTAAATGAGTGTTAAGATACTTGAAAGGAACATGTAACAAAAAGCTAAAAATTTGTCCAAAAGGAAGCGGTATGAAGGGGTTTGCAGACGCAAGTTTTGGCGACAACGAACAAAACTTGTCATGTTCCGGGTATCTAATTAGCTTTAATGGGATACAAGTGACATGGAAATCTCGTAAACAGTCACACGTTTGTTTATCCACAGCAGAAGCGGAATTTTCTGCTTTGTATGACTGTTGTACAGAACTAGAGTGGATAAAGGCTCTTGTAAATGAGTTCCAAAGTTTTAAAGATACGATATCTTTATTTACCGATTCACAATCTTGTATAGCAATATCAAATTCAGAAGGATTGAAGCAGAGAACAAAGTATATTGGAGTAAGGTACCAAAATGTTAGGAAGTTAGTACAGGATGGTTTTATTAATCCTGTGT
Source organism: Anolis apletophallus (assembly GCA_030556195.1). NCBI lineage: Eukaryota > Metazoa > Chordata > Lepidosauria > Squamata > Anolidae > Anolis > Anolis apletophallus. Next base: position 36,596,994 of record JARBWK010000010.1, read on the forward strand.
ATGTACAGTCAGATGAGAATATGGCGGATATGTTTACTAAAGCATTGACCAATTATAAATTAAATGTATTTTGTAAGAAGATATTGTTAATATAATTAATGTGTGTCCTTGTGTTGCTCATGAAGGAGGAGTGTCAGATTCTTGCATTTGAAAAGTAATTCATGAGTCAACACAAGATGTATTTTTGCAGTTTGAGATGACCTGCGGTGTGGCGTGCTTGACACCAGATGGCGCTGTTTCAAGACTGCTGAGTGGAACCTGAGGGGATTTCAGTTGAAAGTGACAGTTGGAATTTGATATCTGAGAGGATTAGATGTTTGTTAAGAGAGGTAGCTGATGGTCGTGTTTTTGATGCTTAGCTGTATAGAATGATAAGCTCCAAGATAGATATTGTATGTGTTCAGTAAGATATTTATAAATACAATTCAATACAAAGTTTTTACTTACCATTTGAACTGAATGAGAGTTTTGTTATTCACACTAACAGAGACTGATGCTTGAGTCTATGGGGGATTATTGTTATATTTTTGTTGCCTATCCGCAGTCACACAAACCCCTCGTTGAGAATAAGTTGGTGTGGACAAAGATTGTTAAGGAAATGTAGTAGCTATGTCAGCTGGGTGGATTTATAAGGTTTTGAAGAAGTCAAGGTCTCATCTGAAGTAAAGTCTCACACAATTTGTTGGAAGAACTTCATATATGACCATCATGTACTTTCTGACTTATAATTCTTGGTGTTACATATTGTTATGGATAACAGTTCAAAAGGGAATGTCGTATCCATCCATGTCAGCTGCTGAAATCATAAATGAGTGATTTACAAGCTTTGAGGGAAGACAAGTTCTGAACTGAAATTAAGTCTCTCACAGGGAAAGATCAGTCTGGAGGAAGAAAATCATACACGGTCTTCATGAAGGTATTGTTCACCACAGAAAATTCATTGGGTAATCAGCATAACCTTATATTCATATTGTGCCTTTCATCCAATGTGATAGAGTAGCGTATACATATGTTGTATTT
>JARBWK010000010.1:36598113-36677086 GCA_030556195.1 Anolis apletophallus
TGCGAGCCATCCTGGAGACGTGCCCTGTCCAGCGCAGTGGAGTTTTCAATAGCATGGCCTCAATGCTGGTGATGCCTATTTGCTCAAGGACAGTGACACTAGTCACATAGTCATATTTCTTCATATATGTTTGCTGAGTAATTAAATGTTTTCTTGTATCAGGAGCAAAACAACGTATTTCAGAAACATTGCTTATTAAAACATTACAGGTCTCGTCTGACCCTATAAAATGAATGAAATGTATGGTGACATTAGCATCCATTACTAGATGGCGAGATGTTACATGGACTGATCTCAACTGCCTCATCTACTTCCGTTGACTCAACGGCAGGGACCTTATTGCAAACTTCATAGGACCTTGATAAGTGAATGTGATACCTTGAAATGGAGGTTATTCACCTGGATTACACTGTTTTTTCAAGGAACAAACAGTATTCCTTGAATATGTTGAAGGAATATGGCATGAATAAGTTGTTTTACTAATAGACAGAATGACTATGGAGTCTTGGAACTTCAATTACCCTGTGGAGATTCATAAGATCTCTACTAACCAAAAGTTCATGAAGTCGAGGTTTGCCCTGATTGGGGTGAGCTCTCGACCAGTTTGTATAGCTTGTTGTCGACCTTTACAACCCAAAGAGCAGTTGCATCTGTCAAGTAGTAAGTTTAAGCATCACTTGGTGGTGAGGATCAATTGATTTCTGGAATGTCTTTATATGCTGTATGTCAATGGCATTGAATATTTGCCGGCATATGTGCAATCCGCCAGGAATCCCTTTCGGACTGAGAAGAGCGGAAGATAAATGACATAAATACATAAGACATAAATAAATAATATTATTAACATTACCCTCCATGTTATGCCACATGACGTTATTCTCAGGCCACTGATTGCTGAGGATATCAATCTTGAATGGGTACTACTGTCACCAGACCACACATATACATTGCACTTTCTTCAGTTACCTCTGATTGTCTAACAGGAATGATGGCTAATGAGCTTAACGGAACCTAAGAAACATCACCTGCTGAATCCTTTCTTTCAGCTTTGAATAATATTGCTATCGACTCTTTTCCCTGTTTCTAACGACACTTCGTTTGCTAGAACTGATTTCAGGGGTGTTTATTGTCAGTACATCTTTCCTTAATCAAAGGGGAACCTGTTCTTGGCTTTTTCAAACTCCACCTTAAAAACAAAGCATGGTAAAATCCAAAGGTCTAGCTTGATGCACGTCAGTTTGGTCTCATGTGGTTTTCCCTGAATGCTACCTTGGTAATCCAGTTTCACCTCAGTGGCATTACAGCTATCTGTGTATCTATAACTGGATACTAGCAACTAAATCGAAGCTTCTACTCCTTTTCATATCTGGTTTATGTGGAATTTATGACTTTACAATCGCTACTCTTCATGTATGGTCCTATTTCGGACCATATAGACATGTTTTTCCTCTTATTTGGTTATTTTGGTTATGAACTACACAATTCAATTTGGTGGACAGACCATCAGGCAACATCTATGCATTGTGTCCTTCATGCTATGTAGACATGGCAATCGATGAAATGGCACTGAAGCAGTAACAACAAAACTGTAGCGCATCAGAATGTAAAAATGAAATACTACCGTGTTTCCCCGATAGTAAGACACCCCCGATTGTAAGACGTATCGGGGGTGTCAGGGGGGTCGGCTAATATAAGCCGTACCCCGAAAGTAAGCCGTACCTCGTTGCGCCGCGCCGCCGCCGCCGCCGGCCCATCGGCCGCGGCACACCTCCGTGGCGCACCTTTCTGCTAGGCCTCCAAGGAAGGGAGGGGGAGAGAGCCAGAGGCGTGGCGAAAGCCAGCGCCGCGTCAGAGTGGCAGCGCCGCTTCTCCACGCCCTGGCCCCCTCCCTTCTTTCGTCCAGGAATGGAGGGGAAAGGAGCCAGGCGTGGGCGCTGCGTCACTCTGACGCGGCGCTGCTTCTCGCCCCTGGCTCCCTTCTTTTGTCCAAGGAAGGGAGGGGAAAGGAGCCAGGGGCGTGGAGAAGCGGCGCTGCATCACTCTGACGCGGCGCTGCTGCCGCCACGCCCTGGCTCCTTTCCCCTCCCTTCTTTCGTCCAGGAAAAGCTGCGCCGAGGTGTGCCACGGCCGATGGGGCCGGTTGCGGCAACGGCGTGAGGGCGGTGGCGGCGGCGTGGCGTGGCGACGGGTACGTCTTAGTTTATATAAGATGTACCCCGAAAGTAAGCCGTAGGGGGACTTTTCGGGGGGGAAAGAAAGTAAGACGCTGTCTTACTTTCGGGGAAACACGGTATCAGCGACTTAGAGTGACTGGATAAGCGTTAATGCCTTGCGTCATATCTTCAGGACTCGATCGTTACTGTCTTACGAATTTCTGTAAACATGCTGATGTGTTTCTCAAACAATTAGTCTTACTAATGCCAAGTCCAGCCATGCAGCTTTTTCTGCATTTTGGAGTAATAACTTCGCCAAAATGCCTGGCCTCATGTACAGGGACCAAAATGGTGGAAACTACAGACAGTGTGGTTGCGTGGTTTGTTTTTGTTCTAAAGTTACATATGATTATATAACTCTCTATTTAGCAGAGTTGCGCTTGTTTACCACAAAGTTAAATTTATTTAGTGCTAGAGAACTAGTGCCAGGGATGTTGGAAGCATGCAACTCTTGTTAAGAATAGCTAGAGGAATAGGATGTGATTATTCACCTGTATTCACTCACAGGTTATCAGCAGCCTACCTCACAAGCGAACGCACTCTCATCAGGGAGACAGAGACATTACCTCTTGGAAGGGATCAATGGCTCTAAATTGACTCTCATTCGGAAGGTTCTTTTCACATCTACTCACTACTTGGTGAACCTTCACCATGAATGATGAAACATCATATGCTTACTTTGACTTGACATATTAGTACTCGATAACATGTACACTCATCCTCATATCATCATGGAATTTGCCGAAAATAATAATATACTGGGTAGCATATAACGGTCTATACCTTAGTTTCATCCAGGCACTTCTTCCACTATGCCTTTCTGGACATTGTTCCTATTAGTGCCAGGGAAAATTCTTATGTCTACTTTTGCAAGCACACTTGATTTGGTGTTTCAACCTAGATGTTGAACTCATTAGCTATTCAGATGCTGCACAAGCCTGGGTAATAGCTAGGATTGCCCAATTATTAGGAACCCTAGTTTTTAGTCGCCAGAACTTTGTGGATACAAAAATTCCAAGGAGTGTTTGTGAACTACATAAAGCCTGTTAGTCAGTGCCTTCGGCAATTCTCTTTGCCTTCGTCATGCATAGTACGGTTTAGACTTAGAGTGCTGGAGGGATACCAGTGACCTCCAGGTGTTTCAGCAACCTTGCTGGGTTGTCACAGTACCTTGTCTAGATTACAGTTTCACTGGTTATACTTTACCTGAGCAGTTTGGGGATCACTTCGTTAAATTTATGGTAACCCCACTACTCTTTGAGGGGCTTTATTTGAAAGGCCGAGACTTCTGCTGGGAAGATGCTTGGTCTTCTCTACTTACCTTCATCATGCATGACAGGTTTGATGCCTGCTTTTATAAGGGGCATTCGGTGGCAGAGCAGCTCTTTTTGCTCTACGGTGGCATGACGCCCACCAGCCACGATATTAGCTCGCTAGTCTACCATAAGTACGATTCACAGTGACCACGACAGGGAATTATTAGTTGCTTACCTGTAACTGTAGTTCCCTGAGTGGTCCCTGTGAAATCGTACATTCCCGCCCATCCTCCCCGCAGATGTCATGCCTCAGTCCTTCAAGCAGCTTTTGCGGCGGAGTAAACGATCTGAGTGGCAGCCCCTCCACTGCCTATATATGCTCGAGGGAGTGTGGGCGGGCTACAATTTAAAGCGATATTAGCTTTTTAAAAGATTCCGAACTGTCGGCGCAGGCGCTGGAAATACCATAAGTGCAATTCACAGGGACCACTCAGGGAACTACAGTTACAGGTAAGCAACTAATAATTCCTATGGGTAGATTTCTCTCACTTCCTGCTGTCTTACCTCCATTCATAACTATTAGTCATTTGTAAGTCTAAGTCTACAACATTTTTAACTCAGGGACTGCCTGTATCTCATTAACAACAACACTAGATGAAAACATAACATTGATAATAAAAGTATGGTATCTTATCTAATTTAAAGACTCTTATAACACTATTATTGTACTTTAACGGCCATGGCAATATTTTCTGGAAACAGCCTAGCAAGAAACTGGAGCTGACCAGATGAGAATTATAAATACCCAAAACTTCAAATGCCAAGGTTCCATATGATGAAACCATGGTAGTTAAAGCGCAATAATTGTATACTGTGAAAGAGTCCCAGATATGAACTAAAGTCTCTTTCATAAAAAAGACTTTAGCCTGTTGGCTTTCCTGTCTACTCTCACTTTCTAAAAAGCTCAATTTGGATTTCCAATGGTTCTCAACATGGGATTCCCAGATATTGTTGGGATATAATTGCCAGAATCTCTGACCACTGATCAAGATGGCTGAGGCTTCTGGAAGATGTGCAGTATCTTCCTAGCTAAGCTTTAAAAGAAATGTTCTGAAAGACTCAACAGCATATGGCTTCTTGCTTTAGGGCTTTCCAGTGTGGCAACCTGTGAGTTTTCAATGAGTTTGTTATTTTTGATCAAATTACTTTTCAGCTTTTTCTTTATGGGGAAAATTTATACATATCATTGTTCTTCTCTTAGAACTCTGTGCACCATTTTGACATCCAGAGTGCTTTGAAGGTTTCATTTTAATGAAATGTCAGAGGAATCGATGGCTTTTGCTGGCCTTAGCTGCCATCTGCCATGTTCTCTCAAATCCCTGCCTGGCTTTTTGGTTCAAAGCTTTACAGACAGAAAATGAGAATGGGAAAGTAGAGTGGACTGAAGATGCTGAATTTTTTATTTCAGAGCAATTTCAGAACAAACTTGTGTCCATTGAAATGGTGTTGGGCTTTAGTTCCCACAATCGCTGGTTATTGGCACTGATGGGTATTCAAGCTCAATAGTATCGGACAGACAATGCGTCCTCTTACCATGCCGCCAACAAAGCTGGAGTTGGCTAGTGTTGCCCTTAGGGCTTCACAGTTGCCTTTTAAGAGTTAAGCCTTTTAGTTAGTATATCAGGTTCAATAGTAAATGAAAGAATTGTATTGATTAAGGATGATGGAAGCACTTTGATTAAATATAATTTAAAGGAACACATTTAAAAGGTTTTTTTTAAAGAATGAAGGAATCTGTCTTAGTTGAGTAACAATGCTAAACATTAAGTGGGTGCCCAGGAGAACAATAAATGTGAAGTGTGCAAAAGTTTACATGAGAAGAAATGAGAAGAAAATATACCCCAAACAAATCCAAATCTATGAATAACTCATGAATTTCCTGTATCCAAAGCAACTGGGCTCTTCCAAAGAAGGGTGGGCTATGAATCAAATCAAAATAAATAAATATGTTTTTAAAAACTGCTGTGCTGTTCTAAGTAGCACATGTTCATCTCTGCTTGGTATATTTATCAGCACAAAGGGGATTGTCCTGATATAAGAAACATTGGCAAAGTAACATCTGTTGAGATTCTGTCAAAGAAAAGAGCCCAATTAAAATACTCCCACCTAAGGATCCCATTTCGTTCATCCAATTGATTAGGTTATCCCTATTAATTAGAATCAGAATTAAAATAGCATCTTCCACCTTCTGGACAATGAAATTGTTTGCAGGGCAAGTGAGGAGTTTTTTGGGCCTGATATTCTTGGCAGAGTTTGACTTCCAATAAATATCAGGATAGTTGGAATTTCCCATTATTACCAAATCTCTCCTTTCTGAGTGTGTGGTCATCTGGCTAGGAAGGCATCACTCAATCCCCAGTCATTTTTGAGGCTCTGTTGTAGACTGTTGTGGGCTGTTGGAGCATGATTCTCTATCTGATGGGTTCTCCTACCTCACAGGTTCACCACTCAAAATCTGGTTCAAGGACAGAAATCTATCCTTGAACCAGAGGGCCTTGTACTCCCACATTGGCCACATAGGAATCCAGCCAGCTAACTGATATTTAAATACAGTGTAAATAATAGTAGTAGGTTGCTGTGAGTTTTCCAGGATGTATGGCGACAGCAACCCAGTGATTCCAGCCATGAAAGCCTTTGACTACAAATTATAGTAGTGTTTTAAAAAATTTACATCAATACATGGAAGTTAGCATGTACACAGGTTTTATGCAAAACTACATCCCTTTTTTTATTCTCTTATTTTGTGACGCATTGCACTTTCTCCTGATATTGCAGAAGTGCTGCCATATTTCCACCCGCACTTTTGAATTTTATACGTTGGTGACATGTTTCCCTTCCCAAAAGACATAAAATAAATATTCAAAATATTTCCTTTCTTTTTTCCTTTTTTTTAATCCAAAGAAGTTTCAAGGATTCTCTTGGGTGCTATATGGGTCAAGCCATTGGAGGAAGATAGGCAGGGGCAGACAATTCGGGTGATCTCGGGAAGGGGCAATAGGGACGGTAGACGTAGGCCTTATGAGAGAGGGCGGAGGAGCCGAGGAAAGGCTCGTCCTCCCTCTGACCTACGCGCTATCCCAAGGTACACAGATGGGGAGTCCCCATTTACCTCTCCTCCAACTCTGATTCTAGCTAACACCAGGTCCGTGCGTAACAAGTCCGGGACAATCAGGGACTTCCTCCTCGAAAGGAGGGCTGACTTAGCCTGTTTCACGGAAACGTGGCTCCAAGAGGGAGATGAGGTCATCATGCACAAGTTGGCATCTCCTGGGTTTGTTGTTAGCTATCAGATGATGACAGAGAGGCGGGGGGAGGGGTCGCCATCCTCAGCCGAGACAATTTTAATTCTAGGACGATTCCGACAGTGAACATCCCTGGAATAGAGTGTGCGGGTTTGGTGTGGGACCTTAGTGAGAATGTAGCCTTCCTGCTGGTGTACCGTGCACCCAACGCACCAGCTGGGAGTCTGCCTAAGCTGCTGGAGGTGGTTGCGGAGTGGGCATTGAGGTTCCCTAAGCTTATTGTCTTGGGGGACTTCAATGTCCACGCCGACATCACCTCCCCCTCGACAACAGCCATGGACCTAGTGTCCACCATGGAGGCACTAGGACTCTCACTCTGTAAGACTGGTCCCATGCACCAGGCTGGGCACACCTTGGATTTGATCTTTGCTGCCGGAATTTGTGTGATCCCAACCTCCATTATGGAGGTTCCATGGTCGGATCACAGTGTCCTAGAAATCTGTCTGGAAATGGCCTCCCCTCCCGGTAAGGGTGCCAAACCTATTCTGGTTCGCCCGAAGAGACTTATGGAACCCACTAGGTTCCTGAATGCTCTATGGGATTGGGAACTCCCCAGCGACTCTGTCGATGGGCAGGTGGAATACTGGAACATCAGTCTTTCCACGGCCCTAGACGAGATCGCCCCCAGGTGCTCTCTCATCCCCCGTAGAAATCGCTCACCTTGGTACACCGAGGAGTTGCGGGCGATGAAACGGAGGAAGAGACAGTTAGAGGACGTGTGGCAGAGCCTCCGTGACGGAGCATCGAAATCAGCTTATAAACAGTTCAAAGAGGTTTATGAGCATGCTATCAGGGAAGCGAAAAAAGTTTATTATTCTTCCTTGATAGAGTCAGCTAGTTCACGCCCAGCTCAACTTTTTAAGATAATTCGGTCCTTGACAACAATCCCGACTGTCCCAAATGATAGGGGTTTGGCTCCAACAACTGAGGTTTTCCAGAACTATTTTGCTGACAAGACATCCCTGCCACTCTTGATACAGTTAGCGAACTCGAGACTCCGCCGCCACTCGGCGGGCCCTCCTTCACCCGCTTCCAACTGCTGGACGCAGCAGCCGTCGATAAGTTACTCGCTGCAGCTAGACCAACTACTTGCTCCCTCGACCCGTGCCCCTCCTGGCTAATTAGATCTTGCCGGGAGGGGTTACGAGGCCCCCTGGGAGTGATCATAAATAGCTCCCTTGAGCAAGGAGTCTTCCCAGGGGGATTGAAAGAGGCCATGGTAAGACCGCTGCTGAAGAAGCCGAATTTAGATCCTTCGGCTCCGCCCCCGGACAGGCATGTTACCAACTTGCCTTTCCTAGGCAAAGTAATTGAGAGGGCAGCAGCGGATCAGCTGCAGCAGTTCTTAGAAGACACAGCTGGACTTGATCCCTTCCAGTCCGGCTTTCGTATTGGGCATGGGACGGAGACCGTGCTTGTCGCCATTACAGACCAACTTCGCCGCCAGCTGGACCGGGGTGGATCAGCCCTGCTTGTTCTGTTAGATCTGACAGCAGCGTTTGATACTGTAGATCACGCCTTGTTGACCCACCGTGTGGCCGTGTCCAGAGATGGGCTTAAATGCCCTTAAATGGGTGGCCTCCTTCCTCCGGGACTGGGGACAACGTGTGGAGGGGGCGGGGAGGTCTCTGGGAGGCTCCCACTTAATTGTGGGGTCTTCCAGGGGGCCATCCTCTCCCTCTTATTATTCAACATCTATATGCACCCCCTGGCCCAGCTGGCCCGCGACTTTGGTCTGGAGTGTTATCAGTACACTGATGAAACCCAGCTTCTGCTGAGAATGGACGGCAGAATCGGGACTCCGTACCCGATTGTTTCCATCGCTGCCTTGAAGCCATGACTGGTTGGCTGCGTGCCAGCCGTCTGAAGGTGAACCCGTCGAAGACGGAGATCTTGTGGCCTGGTCGCCCTGGGCTGGATGAGTGCCGGTTGCCTACCCTGGATGGCGAGCATCTTAGCCCGTCATCCCTGGTTAAGAGCTTAGGTGTTCAACTGGCCCTCCTGCTGACCATGGAGACTCAGGTCTCCGTGGTCAGCAGGACGGCGTTCTTCCATCTACAACAGGCTAGGCGACTGGCACCCTACCTGTCCAGGGATGACCTGGCTGCGGTGATCCAAGCGACGGTCATCTCGAGGCTGGACTACTGTAACACCCTCTACGTCGGCCTTCCCTTGGCGACAATCCAGAAGCTCAAACTAGTGCAGAATGCCGCTGCTCGCTTGCTAGCGGGAACGCCGGCAAGGGAGCACATCACGCCCACTCTTCGACAACTGCACTGGCTTCCCATGGAGCACCGAATTGCCTTCAAGGTGCTGGTGTTAACCTTTAAGGCCTTGCACGGCCTAGGGCCTGCGTACCTGAGGGACCGCCTTGCCCCATACATTCCCCCGAGATCACTACGTTCAGAGGAACAGAATATGTTGCTGGTACCATCAATCCGCTCCTGCCATCTGTCTACAACCAGGCAGAGAGCCTTCTCCGTAGCAGCACCGGTGCTATGGAACTCCCTCCCAGACAACACCTGGGCTATTTCAGAGCTCATCCCCTTTCGGAGGGCTGTTAAGACTATACTGTTCAGACTAGCCTTTGACTAGGCTCACTGGTAAGGGTGACTGTTTTACAGCTGTCAAGATACCGGTGCCTCGGGTCCTAGGAAATGTCTGTGTTCCCTTTAATACCTCGTGATGTGACTTGTAATGTTTTAATGTTTTATTGTTTTATTGTATTTTTATTGTATGGCTGCATGGCTACCACATGCCGCCTGTTTTATATGTTGTGACCCGCCCCGAGCCTGCAGGGAGGGGCGGAATACAAGATCAAATAATAAATAAATAAATAATAAATAAATATGTGAACAACTCAGTAATAAGCACAATGCTTAGACATAGGAAATATAATTTCTAATTAGCCTAATGTGGATGTACCCCCCCAGTTGTATAACATTGAGATACATGTGTGCATACAGTAATATTTTTAGGAGATACATTCCTGGCTAGACCACAGTTACCTAAAACTGTGGACATGACCAAATGCCATTAAGTTTTCTTCCTTCTAGCATGCCATAAAGAGGAATTAAGTATTATTGAAGATGTATCTCCTGCAGAAATTTTCTATGTTCTCCAATGCAACTCTATAGTAACTACTGGGGAAAGCATACAATAGAATTGCCTGTGGGACAAAGTAAATTCCTAGAGATTATTTTTCTTTGGACATAACTCAGTGAAACCATGGATATGAGTTCTGTGGTTACAGGGCCTTTCCTTTATATGAAAAAACCCATGTGTGTGACACATTACCTCATCATACCTGTGGCTGTGGCCAGTGGCCATTATCTGAAACTTATCATTTAGGAAACACATGAAGCATTTTGCCCCAGAAATGGCCACAGAGTACATCCTTTGGGTATTACTACATCCCACTGTTAGCAACACATAGGATAGTCTGGTCTCCTGACACTCACTCAGAGCTCTTTACACTTTTATACTTGATGCTTCCAATTATTTGATACAAGAAAAAGACACTCCCTCTCCATTTTTAAACATATTTTTAAAAAAATATGTCAAAAGTATGTTGTAGTAATCAGAAGCTTTCTAGGTGCAGCTTCTATTGTGCTGTTGCCCTGTCAAATCTAATAAATTTTACAGGGTAGGGGAAGACTTGAATGAGAATACTTTTGGTGATGTAACACTGATGTGACAGAGGGAAAGGGCTATGTATGCATTTTATCAGATGTTTTAGAAGGAAGTATCACATGTCCCCTTGAACAATACATTCCCTAGGGCTACATTTATCAATCTCAAGGTCTGTGTACCAAATCTGGCCTGCCATGTCATTTTAGGTGGCCCTCCAGATACTGGGCTACAACTCCTGTATTTCACGTCATTAGACATCATGGCTAGAGCTGATGGGAGTTGTGATGCAGTCACCTTTGTAAGGCTGCCATTTCTTCTGTTTAGTTGGGAGAGTGATCTTTGAATGTAGATACAATGCTTGTGGATCTGACTTTAAAATCTCTTTTAACCTTTCCTTAATCTCAGACCAGTGTGCTGTTGGGTTGAAGTTCCCATTATTTCCAGTCCACATGGCAGATAATAAAGGGTGATGGGAGTTGTCATTCAATAATATCTGGGGACCCAAACTGGGTGAAAATGAAGTGCACAAAACCACTATGGTTTTAAAAAAACCCACTATAGTTGACCTTTTTTATCTAGGGATTCCGTGTTCATGGAGTCAATGGTCCTTTGAAGGCAACCTTAAGGCTGATGTGGCCCTTCATGAATATGGGTTTGATACTTCTATCCTAGGCTATGGAATCATTGTAGAACATTGACTTTGTTTGACATAAATGGCTGCTGATTGACTAGAGTGTGCTTTGAAAGGTCAATTGCACTTCACTGTACCTGCCAGACTTCTGCATAACTATGCTTATAGCAAAAGGGACATAAACTTGAAAACATCCTAAGGGCAGGATCAGATAGCAGACCTCCCCTGATAGGATGGTGAAATTCAGGGGAGTTGGGAGAGACTGGTTTTTCTTTTTCCATCCCAGTGCCTAAGTGCCTCACAATCATACTGGAACCAATTTTATAGCAATGTGCAGGACTGATTGGAAGAAAGAAATGTAGTACAGAAGGGAGGAAGTAGTCTATATTTCTACTGATGGAAAGCTGGGTTTGGTTTTATTATTATTTATTTATTAGTATTATATATACCCCACCTTTTCTCTCCAAAAAGCGGACTTACAGTAAAATGGATACAATGCAATTTAAAACCCGAAAAACATACAAACGTCAAAATAGAATTAAATATTAACGGCATTGTCTGAGAATAAACAGACAAAATCCTTAAAACTGATTGAAAACCTATTCATAGTTAAAACAACAACATCTCCTGACTTGATCTTAAAACCCTGAATTTTTATTAAAAAATCACAAAGGATCAATTCACCTATTATCTTATGTAATGGCAAATAAATAGCTATGACAAACTCAGACTAGTAAATAAAGCACAGACATATGATACTGCTATTAAGCAGGCCAGATAATGAATCAGAATAGAACCATATTTTACTCATTGTCTTCAGTTAATTGGAAGATGCTTTTAGGACCATGTGTTCATTTAGTAATTTACTAGCTGTACCCGGCACACGTTGCTGTGCCCTATTTAGGAGACACAAGGTTGAGTTATGTGCATATTGTGTTGTGTGTAGGTATTACTTTTTTGGTGAGTTAGTGGGTGTGTGGTGGCATTGTGGGTGGTAGTATGTTGTGGATTGCTTGTGTGGGTGGGGTGTTTTGGGTGTTTGTGTGTGTTTGTAGAGTATCAGTGCAGTGTTGTGTTGTGGTTGGAGTATAGGTGGAGTTGGTTTTTGTTTGTGGTGGTGGTGGTAGGTGTTGTGTGTGCGGGGTCCTGTAAGGTTGGGGGGATAGGTTGTGATAGGAAGTTGTGTTGTGTTGTGTGGGTAGGAATTGCTGGAGTATTGTGCCTGGGACGTGTGTGTATTTGGAGAGGTGTGTGGTGGTGAGTAGTGAGTGCAGCCCTGGGTTTTGTGTTGGGGAAGTTGTCAGGTATTTGTGGGGTGTACTTTGTGTGTGTTGTAGTGACATAGTTGTCTCAATCTGGCTGTGTGCTGGTTGTGATGTGGAGGGGGTGTTGCTTTTGCCAGTGGTGTTTGTTGTGAATTTTGGTTGGGTGGGTTTTTGTGTTGCAGAATTGTTTTTTTTGTGGGTTTTGCAAGTTTGTGTTATTCCGGCGGTATGTGTTTGTCAGTGGTGCCTGTGTCCCTGGTGCCCTATTTGTGTTAGTGTTATGTCCTCCTGGTAGTTGTTATGTCCTCCTGTGTTAGTTCGTTGTACTGTGTAGGTTTCTGTTTGGCAGTGGTATGTATGCGTTGTGTGTGTTGTGTTGTGGGTCTGTAGAGGTAGGCATCGCGAGTTGTGTTGCTGTCATGTTCTGGGTGTGGTGTTTGTAAAGTGGAGGATTGGTTGTGTGTGGGTGGGATGGTGCTTGGAGACGAGTTTGCGGTGTTGATTGTGTAGTTTGTTGTTGTGAGTGTACAGTGGTAGTGTGTGTGGATGTACGGTGTGTATGTGGGGTGTGTTAGTTGGTTATACTGTGCTGGTTTCTGTTTAGCAGTAGTATGTATGTGTTGTGTGTGTTGTGTGTGAGTTGTGTTGTGGGTCTGTAGAGGTAGGCATTGCGAGTTGTGTGGCTGTCATGTTGTGGGTGTGGTGTTTGTTAAGTGGTTGTCTTTTGTTGTGGGTGTCTTTTGTCCTGTGAGTGGTATGTATGTGCTCTGTGCACATAGTTGTGTATCTTCTGCATATTGGCGTTGTGTGGTATTTTGTGCCTGTGTGGAAGGAAGGAATGGCATACAAATGGGTTGAGCAGTACACACAAGGTTGTGTTATGTGCGTATTGTGTTGTGTGTAGGTATTACTTTTTTGGTGAGTTAGTGGGTGTGTGGTGGCATTGTGGGTGGTAGTATGTTGTGGAATGCTTGTGTGGGTGGGGTGTTTTGGGTGTTTGTGTGTGTTTGTAGAGTATCAGTGCAGTGTTGTGTTGTGGTTGGAGTATAGGTGGAGTTGGAGTATGTCTTCTGCATATTGGCGTTGTGTGGTATTTTGTGCTGGCTTGGTCTTTTGGATTGTGTTTATCGAGTGTGGTTGTGAGAGTTGTAGTGTTTGGAGGAGTGTGTGGTTTTTTATTTTGTTATTGTGATTGTGTGGCTGATCGTACCGTGGTCAGTGGTTTGTGGTCAGCACAATCTATCAGAGCTGCAGTTCCAAACTCCGACTGCCACTAAGAACCTGTTCCCTCCTAGAGCTTGGTCTTGACAGTTTAACCCACAAACACCAACTGACTAAATTCAAATCACTCAGCATTCTAACCTAGCCTTGGCTGGCTCCGCCCACCATTACTATGGGAACTCAACCTCCCGGAATTTTGTGTGGGCCAATGTCGGCCAATGGGATTCTCTGGCGGCAGCAGAGGATGCTGGGAAATGTAGGTTTTTTTGTATAGTTGTTTTGGGGGCCTTCTAGGTTTTGGGGGGGAAGTTTCTTTGCTAAAAACCTTCCTTGCCTGAGGCCTATTTTTGTTGCCAAGTTTGGTGTCTCTGCCTTGGAAGGTTTCTCTGTCTATGGCAGTCGTTCGATGACGGGTACTCCTTTATATATACAGTATAGATTAGTACCTGGTCTTTCAAAACTCACCAAATTGAAACAAGTGTGGTCAAACAGTTGAAACAGTTGGTATGTATGCATTTATTCTAATCTCCTTTATTTATGTTTTTACCCATTTTCTCTTGAAGCCAGAAGAGGTCAACTTGACATTGCAATGGGGCAGAGAGAGCAGAGAATGAAATTGACAATGTAAATAGTCTGATTTTTAATTCAAACACATTTCAGCCTTCTTTACAGGCGAGAACTGCCATTTATACTCACTAAAAGAGGGGAAACATAAAAAGAGAGGAAGTTATGCAAAAATTATTGCATGTCTTAATTTATATAAAGAGATGCAAAGATTACAAATTACTTCTTTATTGTAAGATCTATTCAGCAAAGCTCTCAAATAAGTAGTGGAATCTCTTTTTCAGAGTGTTTTTTTCCTCTCCAAAAACAGACATTTGATAACTATCTCTTGGGAGCACTTTAATTATGTATTCCTGCATGGAAATATATTGGACAAGATGGTCCTTCTGATCCTTTCCAAATTTTCTGTTTCTATCAAATTTAAAAATAATTACTGAAATTTAATACATTTTTTGGTTGTGTCAGGAGCGACTTGAGAAACTGCAAGTTGCTTCTGATGTGAGAGAATTGGCCGTCTGCAAGGACGTTGCCCAGGGGACACCTGGATGTTTTGATGTTTTTACCATCCTTGTGGGAGACTTCTCTCATGTCCCTGCATGAGGAGTTAGAGCTGATATTCATGCTCTCCCTGGATTTGAACCTGCGACCGGTCAGTCTTCAGTCCTACCATCACAGGGGTTTAACTCACTGCGCCACATTTCACCATATTGGGGAAGGATGTGATCGTGGGCCTGGTACTCTGTGCCGATGGGCAACTTCAAGCTTTCTACTCTCCCTTCTTATGGTTCTTTATTTTTATTTTTATTATATGTTTAAAGCAGACTTGGTCTGGCCAGCCTTTCAAACAGAGGGCAACATCAAAAAGAGAATTGTCAGCTGTGGGAAAGGACATAAGGCCAACTTTTTCTAGCCTGAAATCTATTGCTCATTGGAACCATTTGGCAGTGGTAAGGGAGGAAGATATATGAAAGTGCAAAGGGGAGATTCAGAGATCTGCTCTTGAGCTGTTCTTTTAATTTTTTGAAGATGTAAACAGTTCCACCATTCCAATTATCTTACAATTTGAGTTTTCAAAGGTCACTGTCTGCATTCCTTTACATTTCCTTTTTCCTTGGTAAAAACCAAAAAAGAATAAAAAACTTTTTGAAATTAAAGTACGAGTTTAGATATTCCATGCAGTAACATGGATTCCAGGGTGAATTGGTAGGACTACTGCTATCCCTACTTGCAACATCTGCTTTCTGAGATCATCATCTCATTTTCTGCATAGTGGCAGGACCCCAAATTTGAATATGACTACTGCCTACATACTGGCACAATTCAACAAAGCTGATCATATTACATATCTGTCATCTATCATTTAATGTTGCACAATGTCAAACACATAAAGTACAATGTCATTCATTTGTGTAATTCTATTTTTGTTACTTCAACTGAATGAGCACATTACACATCAGCCAAAAACATACATTCATATCTTTACATAAGACACCCAAAGGTGCCAACCAATAACTGAAATAGAAGCAAAAAAGGAACATTTTAACTTTTTCATTTTTGCAGTTAATTTGGATTTAAACCATTCAACCGATAAATCTTTTTATGAAATCATTTCATCCCTAGTTCACAGAAGATAGAGAGCTATGACTATGGGGATGGCAGTGATTTTGGTGGTAGTCTCTGTATGGTTAGAAAAAGTATTCATAAATATTTTGAAAATGATTTTTCAAAACTGTTTCTTGAATGTCAGGAGACTCTGGCAAGGATAATCTGGGACTAATAATAATCTCCACAGTTAGGTCTTATTTTGTGCAAATTAAGCATATGGGTTTTTTGTTTCTATACACATGCATAGAAAAAACAACATTTTCTATGTATATAAAATTCTGTTTCTGGAATGTTAGTTGCTTTTTGTACAAAAAAAATCATGCACAATTCAGCACAGAGAAAGTCCAGAACTAAAAATTTTGAAGGTGTTTTTGTAGCAGGAAGAAAATTGCTAGACTTATTCATTGTTTACTTCATAAACTACATTAATGAAGAATTGCATCTCTACATTTCAGTAAGGACTTTGCTGCATTTCCACAAACAAGTTTATTTTAATTTAACATCCAGTTCAAATTCAAAACTTGGAATTTACCTAATGTAATCTTGTGCTGTACTTCTTACAAATGGGTTTCTTCTGACTGTATAGATCTAAGTCATTCATTTGCTTAGTCTGATTCTCAAGTTAAATGGTGAAATAATGTGTATTATTTTGCCGAGATGAGGCAGGATTCCAAATTTAAATAAGTTTTCTCTTGTCTGAGAGAAGCTCGTTAAGGCCTGTACAGGAAGGGAGAATAATTATACTTCAAAATTATTATAATTCAACTTGACAGTATAAAGATAGAGTTCTCATTTCAGTTTACTACACAAACCAAAAAAGTTTTTAAAAAGTAATCATTTAAGACTGTCTACAACATGCTGTTCATACAGAGAGCTGATAATTCTGACAACTTGTCAAAAATGCCCCTTGTCCATGACTGAGGTGTTATTTTTCTTCCATTCTCCCTCTTTTCTTTACAAGTGTGAAAGGGAAAAAATGAGCAAAATTCTTCTCTTGGAAAGACACATTGCATAGTCAATGTTACATGTTTCTAAGTGTGCATGAGACTCTAGCCAATGTCATATTACATGCAGATTTTCGGACCAGTTATTTTGAGAAAAACAATTCAATTTCAATGTACATAACATCTTAAGTTACCTTCAGTGATTCCATCTGACTTTTCCTTCCATTTTCTTACAATGCAGTTTTTCTCGAAATAGGGGAGAAAAACAATGACCTTGTTTTTACTCATAGCCATTATGCAAATTTACTGAGGTTGTATATTTTTCTACAGGCAGCTCTACACATCTGCAGGTTTCATTTTGAAAATATGATTATTTGTGGATTTATTACATGCATAGGAATCTCAATTCTGTGATCAACTTTTGTCCAATGTCTGTGGGAAGTTGACCATAGAGTTACACTGGAAGAGCTAGAGATTCCCAGGGAGAACAGTTCTCTAGATATTTGTAGGTGCTCCAGTATGGCTCTGTGGTCAACTTCCGATGGAGCATGAACATGGAGTAGTGCTGAATGACCTGTCTTATAGTTTCCTAGAGCAGTGTTTCTCAACCTGTGGGTTCCTAGATGTTTTGGCCTTCAACTCTCAGAAAGCCTAACATCTGGTAAACTGGTTGGATTTCTGGGAGTTGTAGGCCAAAACACCAGGAAACCCACAGGTTGAGAACCGCTGCCCTACAGAAATGTTCTCAGTAAAAAAAGAGATAACTTTAAAAAACTCATTTCCCCCATTTTTGCAGGGGTACTGTACCCTGACCCCCAGTGAGGGTTGACTGTGCCCTGTTTCAGCCTTTTTTCCAAATTAAATGCATTTTTTTTCTCCTGAAAGGAAAAGTAGTGCTTATATTGCTGGACTTGGAACAGAGAGACTTACATTCAAATCCCTGCTTGATCATGAAATTGGTCATGTAAACCAGGGCCATCATTACCTCTCAACAATTAAAACTTATAAGAGTAAAGTGACTGTGCACTTTCCTAGTTTGGTCATTGTAAAAATAAGGCTAGCCACAAGGCATTGACATGTACCAAAAGCTGTGATGATATTATCCTCTGATCAAAATAGGGTTTTTTCCCTCATAGGTTTTTAAGACTGATGACAACAAGTTAACCACTCTGAAAATACCACAGGAAGCCCTTGAGAGTCATTGCCATCTGAGTCACAGCAGGAAGTATAGAGGAAAATAAAGTCAAATGTGTAAACCACAGCTTATTACTTTGCACTTTCATTCACCTTGTGCTCACTTTTTGTTCCTTGTATCCTCCCACTGAACTTTCCATTCTCTCTTCGCTCCTTCATGAGGCCTTCTTCCCTTACTTTGTTGCTTCCCGTTCTTGTCCCAACTTGCATCTTTGCCAATGGTCCCCTTCCCTTGATTCTTGCACACTGACCTTTGCATCTCCCTCCCACCCTTCCTTCTGTCTTCTGACAATTTATGTCCATGTTCTAGCTGCTGGCATCCTACCATTGCCTCTCCAAACTTCTCTTGCATCCTCTCCTCCTTTTATTTTGTCATTTGGGAGTTGTAGTTTCTGTGATTTATAGTTAACTAGCTGTACCCGGCACGTGTTGCTGTGCCCTATTTTGGAGATGCGAGGAAGTCTGAGTATGTAAGGGTTGGAGTTGTTGTTAGTTATGGTGTTGTTGGGGTCATGGCTGTGTTGTTGTGGGTTGTTTTGGTGGGTGGGATGTTGGAGTCCTGTGGAGTTGTTGTTGTGTGGTGTTGCGGGCGTTCTGCATAGCTTATGGATATACAATGTTTTTTGTCTTTCCGTCTACTGTGTTGATGTAGAGGTTGATGCGTATGTGGGTGGGGTACTTTGGAAGTGAGTGGAGGTACTTGAAATCCCATTATCCATGGTGTGTCCTCCTCTAATCTGCAGTCAGATGGAGTGTGGGTCATGGGGGGGCATTGTTTGCCAAGTTTGGTCTTTATCGGTCTTGGTTCTGGGACACAGTGGTCTGTGGGGAATGATGGGTTTTGAAGTACTACAAATCCCATTATCCATGGAGGTACTTCAAGTCCCATAATCCATGGTCCACCCTTCTCCAAACTGTAGTAGAATGTAGCATGGGTCATAGGGGCTCTGTGTGGCAAGGTAGGTTACTGTAAATTCAGGCCATACACAATGTCCCATGAGCTGAGGCCTAGTCAGGAACATCAAGTTAATGAAGCCTTACTGTCAATTCAGGCCATACACAATGTCCAATGAGCTGAGGGCTAGTTGAGAGAATCAAGTTAATGAAGCCTTACTGTCAATTCAGAGCGTAATCAGCATTCCATTAAGTGAGGCCTAGTCAGGGAAATTAAGTTAATGAAGCCTTACTGTCAATTTTGGGCATGGTCTGTGATTTGTAGGGGTGTAAATTTTCTATGGGAAGTGAACTGGGTGTTTGTGTTTGTGCCTCAGCCCTTTGCCTTATCCTCCTCTGACAGTTTATTTTGCGTCAGAATGTTCATGTTGGCTGGCCAGTACAGGAGTTATGCAAATCTGCCCTTATTGGCAGCCAATCATGTTGTCAGAATGTAGAGGCTGGGAGAGTCGTTGGCAGCCCCGAGGATGCTGGGAAATGTAGGTTTTTTTACTCGTTGTTTTGGGGGCCTTTTCAGTTTTTTGGGGGGGGGGAGTTTCTTTGCTACAAACCTACCTTGTCTGAGGCCTATTTCTGTTGGCAAGTTTGGTGTCTCTGCGTTGTAAGGTTTCTCTGTTTGGGACGGTCGTTCCATGATGACTCTTCCTTTATATATATAGATTTGCAATCAAAGAGCATTCTAATCTCCACCAATGACTGAATAGAACCAAACTTGGCACAAGAACTCCCATGACCAACAGAAAATACTGGAAGGGTTTGGTGGGCATTGATCTTGAGTTTTGGAGTTGTAGTTAATCTACATCCAGAGAGCACTGTGGACTCAAACAATGATGGATCTGGACCAAACTTGGTACGGATATTCAATATGCCCAAATGTGAACACTGATGGAGTTTGAGGAACATAGACCTTGACATTTGGGAGTTGTAGTTGCTGGGATTTATAGTTAACCTACAATCACAGAAGGAGGAGGGCTTTTGGTGGGAGAATTAGCTGTCTGTTTCCAAAAAGGAAGAGAAGGACAACTGAAGAGATCTTCAGCCTTCTCTGCCAAAGGGTTTCCTAAGGCCATCAGAAATTTGTGTTTTGTGATGGTCTTTGGAGACCCCTCTGAAACACCTCTCGTGGCTCCCCCAGGGATCCCGACCCCCAGGCTGAGAAACGCTGCTATATGTTGTACTCCTCCTTGCCATTTATATATTAATGTCATGATTTTAATTACTTTACACTATTTTGGAATTCTTCTTTAACTTACACTCTTTTGACAGTACATCATTGTAGAAACCCTTAGATGTGAGGCAGGCAGATTCTTCAGTCAAGCATGAAATCCAGTTAGTAGCTGATAAGGCTCTCCAATACGCCTGATTATTTTCTTCTCTTATCCTCTTAGTGCAAATGTGTTTGTATCGAAGCCGAGCGCCTTGATTTGCTCATGCACCTTTCTGACCTTTAATCTTGTTTATTCGCATTAGAAAATCAGAAAGGCTGACAGAAATAACATGTTTTCCCCTCTCAAAGCTGTTCTAGAAAAAAAAGCACAGTAATGATTAGCCAAAATGATCTCAGGATTGTTTGGGTTTTGATATTTTACAGAGGACATTTTTGTAGCTTTAAAGGAATCCAATCATCCCTTATCAAAGGAGTCCAGATGCCAATTAAAAGCAATTTTATCCTGAAAGCAGTTATACCAAATGATTGCACTATTTTGTGTAACACTTACTATTTTTTTCTGGGTCTTCCATTCAGAAATGGCTGGGGCTCAATTACTACGGATGGTGTTGAATGCATCTTTTTTTTTATTAAAACAAACTTTAAAACTCTGAGTCCACCTACACTATAGTGTTAATGCAGTCTGACCCCACTATAACCACCATAATTCAATTCTATGGAATCTGGGATTTGTATTTTGGAGAGGAACCAAAGCTATTTGGCCGAGAAAGCTAAAGATCTTGTAAAACTACAGCTACAATGATTCCAATAGCATTGGGCCATGGCAGTTAAAATGGTGTCAAACTGCATTACTTCTACAGTGTAGATGCAGTTATAGGCCCCTTCCATACAGCTGTATAAAATCCACATTGAACTGAATTATAAGGCAATGTGGACTCAGATAACCCAGTTCAAAGCAAATATTGTGGATTATCTGCCTTGATATTCTGGGTTATATGGCTGTGTGGAAGTGCCTTCTCAAACCAGTATACAACTGTGTAGACAAGTGATAGATAATAGTTTTAAGAACAAAAATTCATGGCTCGTCCAACACATGGATTTTGAATGGGCAACCATATCTACCAGGACTCTAGGAGTTTACCTTAAAAATAGAGATGCCAAAGTGTACCAGCAGCTATAGATTCAGGTGGATCTACACTGCCCTAAAATCCAGTTTCAGAATGTGTGATTAACTGCATTGAACTGAGTTATATCAGTCTACACTGGCCTGTATTCCAGATCAATGCAGTTAATTCACATTCTGAAACTGTATTTTAGGGCAGTGTATAACCAGCCTAGCTGGGATGAGGCAAGCACCTTATATCCACTCCAGTCCTGATACCTGCATATAAGCTCAAGCCTTCCATATTTTGGGCAATGGTTATTCTAATGTTTCAGACACTGCATACATTATAGAACAGATTGACACGCTTGTCTGAATTTTTTGGTTAGTCTTGATGGAATACCTACCTACTTTTCTTCGGTGTAAGGTGATGGAGTCTATAATGAGAAGCACGTGTGCTTTGAATTTATCCCATGATGCTGCTGATAATACTCTGCTACATCTAGAAAACTTACGGGGACATTAGCTCAAAAATGCCATGCTCTGTGGTCTAATTGTGCCTCAGAAGAAAGATTCATCACTTTTGTCTTTCCCCTGAGATAATTGGTTTACACTTCACAAAACAGGAGGAACTGCTGCAAAAATGCAGAGTATGTGGTGGCCATTAATATTTTGACAGCATAGAACTTGTTAACCTTACAAAGCTAAACTATATTTGTTCATTTTAAGTACAAAGACTATAATATTTTAATAATGTAAAAGAAATGGTTCAACTTGCTGACTGAAATATTTCTTTAATTATTATAAGGCTGGTTTCTAAATGATAATATGTACTAATGGCAAAATGCCCAATAAAATTATATATGTGTGTATTCAAAAACAAGGCAGAAGCTTAAAGCTCTAGGGTACTTTTCATATTTTTTAAAGTGGCAACTCAATTCTCTGCAAACAGAAGTGGATGACGCAAATACAAATCAGAAAGATGTATAGATGCATAGCGGCATTAAAACTGCCAAATCACATGGGAGCTGACACAGATTAAAATAGTGAGACTCAAGTAAACAGAGGGAGTCAAATGAGGATTTTCACAGAAATAGCATCTGAATATTTACAAAATAAAATCCCTCACTGTCAATTAACATTCAAGATTTAAATTCAAGATTCTCCCTGCTTCAACTCTCAGAGTTGCCTGGAAACCAGTTCAAGGGGGTTTCCCAGTTGTGTTGTGCAAATTTTGGAGTGTAGAAGGTATCTAAAATTAGCACGGAAAATTGCCCCCTTCCTGATTATGATTTCCCTGTTCTGATGATAGAAGGCCATCATGGGATAATTTCCAATGAAATTGGTTGAACATCAGTCTAGGATAATTTTATATTTTTCATCACTGCATAGATGGAAATAGGGAGCAGTGGCATCGCTGAAGGGGTTTGGGGAGATGATCCACAGTGGGTGACTCCATCAGAGAGAGTGACGCCAAAATGACTGTCTATAAATGTTTTGGGCAGTGTTTTAGCAGGAATATATTTTTTTGTATTAAAATGCCCCCATTGTAAGATAAAACACAAAAATTATTGATAAAACATAATAGGGAAAGGTACTGGACTAGATATAGAGTAGGGACTTAAAAAAAACATATTATCGGCTTCTTCTATCATCATCTAATACTAAGAGAAGAAGAAGAAGAAAGAAAAAAAAACATTTCTTACCTAGCCCAAAACAAAGGGAAAGAAAAGTGGGTATAGAGTATGTAGAAACATAGAATATAGGAAAGTGAAGAACTAGAAAACAGAAAGCCCTAACACTTCCTGCCCTATGATTAAACAACAAGTCATCAGATGATTGCCCCCCCCCCAAACTATAATTTACTATCAGCTCCTGCACTTTATCACTGTCCCCTGCCTTATACATCTGGTGTTCTAAATGACATAGCCCTAATTTATTATCGGCTCCTGCACTTTTCCCCCAGCCCCTGTGTTGAAACCATATTGCACAAGTTCCTACCCTCCGAGTTCAGTGTACTTGTATGTTTCATCGACTACTGCTCTTACACAGCTCCAAAGCCTATTTTCCGCAGGATAGTACACTTCAGAACCATTTCAATATGAATCCACTGTCTTCCCTTATAGAATCTCAAAACATACATAGCCTCACCTTTTGATCAAACCATGAGAAGCATGAGGAGGTAGCAATTTGGATCTAGAAGGGGAACTCTTTTTAGAAAATTGTCTGTGGCATTCTACATAAACACCTGCTTTTGCTCACACCTTGGACCTTCCCCATGGTGGAAAATAGGCACACATACCTGGGACATTGTCTATCAGTGCACAATCATTCTTGCCCTGTACCCTTTGGGGTCTGGTTACCTTGAGATGGAGAGGTGGATTTTTTCAATGAAAATATATGCTGCATCCATACATCTACTTTAACTCCAGTGATTTTGTCTGATTGTGATCAACCTCAAACCCTCATGATTTTAGAGATGTTTCCTCCCCTATTTTCCTGCTAACTGACTTGGATTGCCCAGGGAGTCTCTCTTAGGGAATCCTGGGATTGTAGCTTGTTTACAGAAAAGAGTAAATATATCAGAAAACTACAAATCCCAGAGTTTTATAACATTGAGCCATGACAATTAATGTGGTGTCAAACTGCTAGAATCCTGAAGTATGGATCCAGTCCTAGTTGTACCATATTAGAGTTCTGTATTTGATGGGAATCAGGTCCTCCATATGGAACAACCTTGACCCCAGGCAGATTTTAAGTCCTTTGGTAGGGTTACAGTCTATGCTGATGGGGTTACACTCCACCTGAATATGCAATAGGAAAAGCAGCATAAAAGCTGAGCAATGCAAGTCAATGCAAAATATAGGTGTTACAGGCAATAATAGAAACTGCTCTAGTAAATACACAAACTATTTTATAATATCCAAGATATACATGAATTATACAATTGTCAACATTGAGTATCACATTCATCATTTTAACACAAAAGCGGTGAAAGGGCCCACATGGAAGTAAGCCAAGACGCCCAGGCTCCGGTGAGAAAGTAATGGAAAAGGTTCAGGCACAGTCCCGGACGCCTTCCCCCAAAGTAAATATGTTCAAATAATAGATGCAAGAGTCGTCTCACGGATGGTGCAAGTTCAGAGGGGAGGGCGTCGTGGGGCCGACGAACAAGGGTCCCGCAAGGCTTCGTTTCACCCCGTAGGGGCTTCCTCAGGGCCGGGGCGCGGCCTAGATGCCGAAATCTCGCGAGCCGTCTCATGTTTGGTCACTAGAGTTACAGCAATGTGAGTCAAGTACAATACAGATCTACCATACACTTACGAATTACAAGAATCGCTGCCAGGACAAGGGGACAGCCAGGGGCATTGGGGAAATATATAACAGCAATGTAATACAAGAGAGACAGGCAGGTACATCCCAGAGCTGGGAACAACAGGAGCACCAAGAGGTGGAAACAGTATCCGTAGATACTGGGCCAGCACAGAGGCTCAGAATAATGGCACTTAAATAGCAATAGACACAGGTGTTCTAACTACAATGATGGTGTTAAAGCTACACTAATAGTTCACTGACGGATAATTTGTCATTGAGCCCTGGGGGTCTCGCTGGATAAATTAATTATCCATTTATTTTCAAGGCGTAGTAGGACCCTTTAATGTGAGAGTGGGGTTGTGGATGGATTTTTTCAAGGACGGTCACAGTGAAGTTATCATACCTACTGTTGCAAGTTTTGAAATGCATGTATAACACTGAATTGTCATACCCAGTATGGAAACGTGACCTGTGTTCACAAATCCTATTTCTTAATTCTCTAGTTGATAAACCAATATAAAGGCCTCCACAACAACCACAGATTATACAATATATGATGTTCTGATCTGGACTATACCACAGGTTCACAGCTTGGGAGTAATCCTAGATTCATTGTTGAGCCTGGAACCCCAGGTCTCAGCGGTGGCTAGGGGACATTTTGCACAGTTAAAACTTGTGTGCCAGTTGCACCCATACCTTAGGAAGTTTGACTTAGCCATGATAGTCCATGCTCTTGTTACTTTCCGAATAGATTACTGCAACACACTTTACGTGGGGTTGCCTTTAAAGACTGTTCAGAAGCTTCAACTAGTCCAGTGGCTGGCAGCCAGGTTGCTCACCACAGTGGCACACAGAGAGCATACAACCCCTCTATTACACCAGCAGTACTGGCTGCCAGTCTGCTGCCAGTCTGCCAGTCTGCTGGCTTTAGCCTATAAAGCCCTGAACGGGTCCAGCCCAGTTTACCTGTCCAAACATACAGTATCTCCCACTAGGAACCGCTGTGAAAGTTAAGATCCCTGCTCTCGGTCCCACCATCCTCACAAATGCAACTGGTGGGGACGAGAGACATGGCCTCCTTAGTGGTGGCCCCTCATCTGTGGAACTCCCTTCCCAGTGAACAAACTCATTGTTGTATTGTTTGTAATGGGATAAATAACCAGACACTTTCTGTTAACAATGAGTACAGATGTTGGACTTCAAACATGTACTCCATAGCTATGAAATTTGTAGTGCGACAAATATGGAAATCCCATTGATCTACTATTCTGTTAGAATTTATAAAATTAGTGCATAGTAAGGAAGTTCCTTGGCAACCAATCAAAATTACTGATCCAGACAGATTAGATCACTGTAGTTCATATGTTGGCAACATTCCTACTAATTAAATCTAAAGGAGGAAGGGACAATTACTGTGCTAAAATAAGATGCGCTGGGCTGCCATCCTCCTCCAGCCAATATCCCATAATAATTCTATTTAATAGCTTACAAACTGTGATGTAAATGGCATACCTTTTTTAGATTCTATATCAGTAGTGTGCACTGGAGAATGTATTCAGCCTGGATGGTGAAAAAGCTTTTTTAAAAAATAAAAAGGAGCATTGTTTTTTATATATTATCATATTGATCAATAATTTGATTGTTTAGTTGGCAAGGTGATTGATCCATTGATTGATCAACTAAGAGAGTTGATCTGAAAATGAACAAACAGCATGTTTCACAAGTTTGTTCCGGTTCCCAGAAGCATGCAATTAGTCACAATGAGGGTGATTTCTTTATGAAAACTGAACTTAATTGTTCAGTTATTTAGCCAAATGCCCTCTTCAGTTGCTTAAAATAAAAATGAGTTTGTAGCCAAGGAAGCAATTTAGAACACTCATTTTTTAATAATTTTAAATGGATGATGTATTATCCTCTAATTTGGGGCTATGTTGTATTAAAGTCTATGGTTCCAGAAATTTACCTTTTTCTCCAAAATACACGACTGACAGCCTCATCATAAAGGCCAGGTGAAGCAGGAAAGACGGAGCAGCGGGGCGAATCTGTCAGCCTGTACACAGCTCCATGGCACTTTACCCATCATATGGGGAAAGTGTTGCCTTCCTGTGTTAGGGGAAAGTGTCCAGTGATGCTTTCACCCCAGTTGGAGGCAGGGCCTCTGCTGGAACACGTACAACATTGTGTGATGTCTGGTGTAGGGCTCTGTCCTCTAGATCAGGGCTGTCCAACTTCTACCGGCCCAAGGGCAGGAATTCCGGTGACTGATCACCTGGGGGGCCGCAGCGGGGGACGAGGTCGCTCACGGGGGCGAGGGCGATCAGGGGGGGTGAATTCGCCCGCTTCTACCGCCCAGCGTAACGCTGTAGGAGGAAGGGCGAAGCCATGGCGGGCTCCCCTTGGCTCCTCCCTCTTTCCTAAAGTGTCATGCCGGGTGACAGAAGCAGGCGAAAATCTACCACCCGGCATAATCCCCGCGCATCGACCCTGCCCCCGCAAGCGGCCCTGCCCCTGAAATCGGAGGAAGGGGGAGGGCAAAGCCATGGCGGGCTCCCTTGGCTCCTCCCTCTTTCCTACAGTGTCAGAAGCGCCGGGTGACAGATGAGGCCGTAGGAGAGAGGGTGAGCCATGGCGGGCTCGGCCCTGCCTCTCTCCTACAGCCTCATGCCCTGGTGACTGAAATCGGCCGTTTCTGCCACCCAGCGTGATGCTGTAGGAGGGAGGGCAAAGCCATGGCAGGCTCCCCTTGGCTCCTCCCTCTCTCCTACAGCGTCACGCCGGGTGACAGAAACGGGCGAAATTGGCCGCTTCTGCCACCTGGCGTGACGCTGTAGGAGGGAGGGCGAAGCCATGGCAGGCTCCCCTTGGCTCCTCCTCTCTCCTACAGCCTCATGCCGGTGACAGAAGCGGGCGATCGCGCTTCTGCCACCTGCCGTGACGCTGTAGGAGGGAGGGCGAAGCCATGGCGGGCTCCCCTTGGCTCCTCCCTCTCTCCTACAGCCTCATGCCGGGTGACAGAAGCGGGCGAAATCGGCCACTTCTGCCACCTGGCGTGACGCTGTAGGAGGGAGGGCGGCACTTCCCTGGCTCCCCTCTCTCCTACAGCCTTACGCCGGGTGACAGAAGCGGGCGAAATCGGCCACTTCTACCACCTAGCGTGACGCTGTAGGAGGGAGGGCGAAGCAATGGGGAGCAGAGCAAAGGTGGTGGCGGCCGTGGATGGTGGTTGTGCCGCCGCACGCACACACACTTTTTTGGGATTTTTTTTATTTTTTTTAATCGGAATTTATTTTTATTTTTTATTTTATTGCAGGAGTGTAGGAGGGCCGGATTCAATCAACTTCAATCAACTTTATTTCTTATGAGTCTACCTCCACCAAAGGTGTGCTAAGCGACTTACACAATTAAAATAAACAAGTTATATAGTCACAGCTTGTTACTTAACAATTATAGACTCTTCTGAAGAGCCATGTCTTAAGTGTATGTAGATCAGGAATGGCTCTTTGGTCTGGCGGTAGGGAGTTCCACAAGATTGGGGCTGTGATTGAGAAGGATCTATGTCTTGTGGACTCCAAATAGACCTCTCTAGGGCCAGGGACATAGAGAAGATTCTCATGAGCTGACCGTGGCAGTCTCTGGTGGTGGAGTGGCATTAAACGGTTTCTTAGATGTGAAGGACCCTGACCTCGAAAGGCCTTGAATGCTAGAACCAGGGTCTTATAGAAGACTCTGTGTTCAACTGGCAGCCAATGCAAGCGCTGTAGCGACGGCGTTATATGGCACCTCATTGATGTTCTTGTGAGGAGTCTAGCGATTGCTTTTTGCACAATTTGGATCTTACGAATTGCTGTTCTAGGTAAGCCCACATACAATGCATTGTAGTAATCCAGCCTTGACGTAACCGTGGCATGGATTACCGTAGGCAGCACCTCTATTGGTAAATAAGGCGCCAATTGCCTCGCTTGGCGTAGATTAAAGAAAGCCCTTTTACTAGTGGAGGCAATCTGGGCTTCCATCGTCATTTTGGAATCCACGATAACACAGAGACTCTTCACAGTGGGGGATGGAGCTAACAGTTCCCCTTCAAAAGATGCTAATAGACCAACCAATTCTGATGGGCAGCCAGGCCACAAGATTTCAGTTTTTGCTGGATTTACTTTCAATTTATGGGCACATAGCCATCTTGTCATCGCTCCAAGACACCGGGTGAGGTTATCCGGTACTGAAGTTGTTCCAGGTTCTAGTTTTAGGAGAAGCTGGGTGTCATCAGCATATTGGAAACATTCTAATCCAAATCTCTGGACTAGCTTGGCAAGAGGTCGAACATAGATGTTAAACAGCATTGGCGATAGAATAGCACCTTGTGGTACTCCACAGTCAAGAGGGGATTTCTCAGATACTTAGCCCAGCCACTCCACTCGTTGGCTACGCCCTCGCAAGAATGAGTTGAACCACGTTATTGCTGATCCTTGAATTCCAATAGCAGCTAATCGTTGGATCATGGTCTACTGTATCAAAAGCTGCGGTGAGGTCGAGCAACGCCAGCAGTACTGATCCTCCCTTGTCTAGCTGGCGATGGATGTCATCAGAGATGGACACCAGATTGAAATGGATCCAGGCCATCCATGTTGTCTAAGAATTTCTGAAGTTGGATCGCTGCCGCGTGTTCAATCATCTTACTAAGAAATAGGAGGTTAGAGACCGGGCGGTAGTTGGTCAACATAGCAGGGTCTAAGGTGGGTTTCTTTAAGAGGGGGTGGACTATAGCTTCTTTTAGGATGTCTGGAAAGATTCCCTGCTCCAGGGAATTATTATGTGCATCAGAGGGACCCAGAGCCCCTCTGGGCAATCCTTGAGGTTAATAAAGCATCTTTGCTAACATCAGCAACAGCAACTGATAATAGCCACTGTCATAGTGACAATTGACAGCTGAAGTAGGTTTGAGTGAGGCTGAAGTAGGTTTAAGCCAATTGGATGGTCAGAATTTGGAGAGGGTAGATTCCAGAGCCATTCCAAAGTAGCTATGCTCTGAGCTTGAACCCAGACCTGGGTGCTTAGCTCATGTAGATGGGTTCTATGGTACGTGCGTGTGTGTGTGTGTATAGATAGATAGATAGATAGATAGATAGATAGATAGATAGATAGGATTCTGACAGTCATTGGATTCCTAAAGGTGACTGCTTGAAAGTTCAAAAGGTGATGACTACACTTTTTCAGAACAGGTTTCACCAGTGAAACAGGCATTCTGCTACTCTCCTTTCTCATCGGATTGAGGTATTTAGGTTCTTTTGCTATTTGTCCTTTCCAGTAGTTTCAGAGAAAAATACACTGCTGCAGCATCTCTTAGCTTGTATATTCTTTCTTGTTACTAATTCTTGCCATACTGACCACACTCTGTTTACGGACATATTCTAATATAATATCCTTTGTAAATTCATGAGAACTGATGTGCTGCAATTATTTGAAAATGAAAAATATTTAGCATCACTAATCATGCTCTCTAAAAGTCACAGTTAGTACGACTTGGTGTCTTAGCCCTTCTTTTCCAATATTCTTAATTTCTGTAAAACACCAACAACTTTGTATCATTCATATCAATTTACAGAGGTGGCCAAACCAAAATCATCTGGAGAAAAGTCTATAGAATTATCATTTTAATAACTATAGTAATTGGTAATGAGTTTGGGTAATAAGAATCAGTAATAACAAACAAGTGCAAGAAAGCTAAGTGTGTATTTTCAAGTTATTTGGGTAATATGCTTTTAAAATGCAAATTGAAAACAATTTAGAAGCCAATACAATTGAGTTCTATAATGTTACATAACCTATATTGAAATCTAAGCTGTAGCATTTGACACCAAAGTGCAAAGAGTTGCCATCTGCCAATCCCATGTTACATTTACACATTGCATTTTATTACATTTACACACCCAATAATTTTCTCTAATATATATTGTTGGATGATTAAATAATTAGGGTCAACAGAGCTTTGTGATTTCTCCCTCTACTGCAGCACAATCAGGCTTTTACCTTACACCCAAGTGATGGCCTCCTACCTGTCATGGCCTCTCATCCTTTCCAGAACTTTTTCTGATGCGGTACCCTCTGTGTCTCTGCTGTGGTGGCAGAATAGAGCCATTTTCACCCCTCATCTTCTGAAGGTAATCTTCTTTGGTCTTTCTTGTGCCATGCACTGCTATATCCAATAAGCCTCAACTCACTGGCCTATGTTAATATCCTAATGATTTGAATCAAACTTTTTGTTCATAGCTGTTCCTGGACTGATAGAAAGACATGGATGTAAATAAATACCTAGGTGATACTGTCCCACATAGATCAGTGTAATGTCACTGATGCTCAGCCCAGACTCTGGTCTTATGTTCAGTACTTCTACATCTGCAGGGCTGCTAATTCAGGGCCAGAGGTTTCTGGCTGAAAACCTGAGACCTATGGACATCCCCCAGTGATGTCTGTCATTAAATGTTATGTATTAAGCACCAATCACAGTTCCTCATTACTTGTCATTGAGAGAGAGAAAGAGAGTGAATATTTTATTGTCTGGGAATTAAGACAGAAAACATCCAAAGGGATTGTTCACAGATTAAGGTGACATCAAGGCATTATTCTTTTCCTCCTATCTAGGGAAATTGAATAAAGACAATTCAATATTTTAGTCTACCTAAGTATCCTAAAGACACCAGATCCTTTTTGATCTTGTTTGCTAAGCACAGGCAATGCTAATTAATCAGCGTACCTGGAATGTGAAATACAGGAGAAGACAATATGACAAGTTGAATGTGGGGTGTTTGAAAAATAGGTTCTTTTCCAATGTCTTCCCATGCCCTTCACACACACACACACACACACACACAATTTTGGTTAAAACTTACAGCATCTTTTCCTGATCATCAGCAGTTTTGTAATAAACCCATAACAGCTTCCATCTTTCAAAGTGAGTACTAAAAAACTGGCTGCTTTTGCTCAAGGTTACATACCAATTAACAGTTCTCATCTTATTAACATACATCTCACCACCCACACATTAATTCTATTCTCACCTAAGAAACAACATCTGCTTCTTAAAAGCCTTTCTTTATTCTTTGAAGGTAACAAAGAGGCTTTCTTGTCTTTTCTTTTTGAAGAGCAATACAGAAAGGAATTGACGTTATCAATATCTGAAAGTTCATTTTAGCTTATTAAAAGACAGCAGTGATCCAATGGTGATGATACAAAGGTTGACCTGTGGGTTAATTATGGAAAACCTATTTTTCTAAAACAGACATCATATTTTAATTTTAACTCTTTGATACTATATATATGATTGGTCTCTTCTCAAAATACACGGAGCCTGCCCCAAAATCCAGGTAAGTTAAAGTGCTCATATTAGCTACCCAAATTTTAAATTCCCCTTTATACTGGCCATCCTGGTTTAGGAATTCTTGGAGTGGTACTCTAAAAAAGTAATCCCTTTTTTGGAGACGATTTATTTATAGGGGTTTTTCTCTGTTTTTCTCTCAGGCAGAGAGGCTGAGTAGGGGTTCACACCCAGAGCCCTAGTCCAACATTTATTACATTCCACTATGCTAGTTACAACTAATATGTGTATCTGTGCTCTCGAATCATCTGTCAACTTATAGTGATCCTATGAATTTCAGAGAATTTGTTAGGCATGGAATACTTAGAGGTGGTTTTGCTATTTCCTTTTCTGAAATACCGTCTACAGTACCTGGCACTCATTGACTGTCTCCCACCAAAACACTAACCAGCATTGATCCTGATTAAACTCCAAAATCAGACAGAATCTGGTTGCATTTGTGATATATATTATTTAGACTCCATCAGTGAAGGCCCTATTACAAATACCAGATATACTTTGGCATCACATTTGTTTCCACAAGAATCCAATTGATGGTAGCTCTGCAACACCCTTTGTTTGGCTCATTTTCATTGTGTTCAACCTGCCAATGTTTAATGTTGTTGTTGTTGACAAAACTATTGCTGTATATCTGCAGGAATTGCTATGGATTCTGTCTCATTTGAAACATATATTATGTCATATTTGTGAAGTGGAGATTTGGAATTAGATTTAGTACTTTTATTGGATGTTCTATGTTGACATTGATTTGGGAATAGTCATTGGGACAAAGAAAAAAACCCATTTGTTGAATGCACAACTCTGACTGGTATAATCCATTGTCTATAAAGTAGACAAAAATATTACAGAGCCATTATGCCCTCGTAATAGCATATAAGAATCAACAAATTGCATTCAGTGACCAAACTAAAGCCTATCAAGGCCACCATTCTGTTTCCAGATGCTTTCAGTTTCTACGCTCTTAATTTGTTCATGAAATACAGATCCACTCAGCTTTGGAGACAAGATGCTGTCTTTAGAACTCAATTAAATGCTTCCATGGCTTGTCAAGAAAAGAAGGACAAAACAGCTATGTATGAAATTAAGCTAGATCTCCAGGGCTCCTTTATAATGGACAATTATAATAAAGCATATGATGCACTTATGAATAAATGACCCAGGAACTGTAGAAAGAATTCTGCATTAAATAAAAGTGATTGTTTGTTATGTACCAGGCATTGTTATTTAATATAATGGAGCATAATGGTTACAGTGGAAGTTTTCATGGTCACAGGGAAATATTCATTTTATACTTTTCCTTGCACTGTATTTCGATAATGATGAATTAATTGTAAAAAATTTATATCTAATGCAGTGACTCTGACTGTTTTTAAACATAATTTTCTTTGTTTTTCCCCATAATCACAAGAATTGCCATTTTTGTGTAAGAAAATGACACTATCTATACTCATGTGGAGAGGAACCACACAAGAAGACTTGCAGAATGCAAAACATGTGTTGTTGTTGTTGTTGTTGTGAGGCTTTGCATAATTTCCAGCCAACTTTCGACCTGAGAGAGAGAAAATGGTAACCCCTTCTGAATAAATTTTGACAAGAAAACTCCATTATTGGAACTTGAAGGTACACAACAATGTAATAAAATATAAAACAATCAATTGAGAGACAGGATTTTTTTTTCATATTCATAATTTTGTAAAGAAGGAATACCTTACCTTATCAGATGGGCAGAGGTAAAGCAGGGGTCAGAGGAGAAAATTGTGAGGCAGTGGAAGGAACCGTCAGGCTCTGTTCCCTACCATCAGGGTCAATGGTCTTTGTTTCCATGTCTGTCCCCAGTTCAGCTTTGGTTCCTATTGTGTTCTTCAGTGAGGAGTTAGGTGTACAACACAACAAAAAGGGAACCACAATGCATATACAGGTTCGCTGAATTGTTTTAGCCAAAAAATAAATGAATTATACATCAAAATGCAAACATCATTACTATTGATAAATTCATTGAGCAACAATAATAAACAGTATCGCGTATCTAGAGCAAAACAGACGTAGGTGTTTCAGTGAAGTACATAAGAGGGAGGGTCTGAATGAAGTCAAACAAACTTGGTTTACATAGAGCCGAAATGGCTTACTCACACGAAAGTCTGCAATAATAATAGTCCATAGACATCAGGGTGTATCACTCTGTGTAGATGGGGGGAGAAGAACCCAAAGTTGCTGAGAAACGCGAGGTCTGAATGAAAGTTCTCAGAGGAGGGAGCGGTGAGGCAAACTCAAGCCGCTGCCGTGGAGCGCGGAGGGAGGCGCCTTCCGCGTTCCAGTAAAGCGAGCCTGCTGGAAAGGACCGGAAAAGCCACAAAGGTAAACAAAGTAGGTAGCAGCGACAGTAATCCTGTGAAATGAGGCTCAAATGAGCTTGGGGAACAACCCAGGCGTGTGCCTGAAATGATGCTCAAATGAGCTTGGGGAGCAACCAAGGCGTGTCTGATAAGGTTGTAACCCTGTACCTAAGGCCAAGAGAGATGATGATAAATGTAGTTTCGCATTTAACGTCTACATTAAAAATCTACATAAACAGCCACTACAAGTGGGAAATTGTGGCCAGTGTACAAGAGAACTTTAATTCATTCATTTCTTGTTGCACTCTTGCAATAAACTGCTTGGATATAGACATGGGAGAGGATTCTATCCAGTATTGCTTGCAGAGGATGGAATGGATCCCTCCAGGACAGTGATCTCTTCCTGTTCTTGTTGCTTTGGGAAGACTGTTGTGAAGACACTGGCCTTTTGCTCTGTTCAGATGCTCTTGATTATGACAATAATTTTAATGGTTTTCATGCTGATATTATCTGATTTTATTTTAATTGTGATTTTTCTTTTAAAACATTGCTATTTGGGATCTTTGTTAGTTACTCTGGATGCTTCTTTTCTTTCTGTGAAAAGGCAGGATAGAAATTAAATTACAAATGAAGGACTTCATCAAACGAGTTTAAGGGTTTGTTTCCATGTACTTCAGAAACGGAGCCCCACAGAGGTCATCACATGATGTAAGGGCACTTTGGTGTGATCCTGTGGGGCTCTGTTTCTGCAGCGCATAGAAATTGAGTCCTATACCTCTCTTCGGGAATTGGGTGTTACTTGACTTCAAAAGTAGAAAAGTGGGGTAAAGATAGGCATTGATGCAGTAAAGATGTGAGATGACTGGCCATCCTACAAGATGGGGAAAGACAGAAGGGAAGATGGTTCCTTCCCATTTCCCTCATTTTCTCCAACTTTCCCACAGCTCATGGGATGAAGTCTTTAATCCTTGATTTAGATAGAAAACTTCCATCATCATCCATGGGCTCTTTCCCCCTACCGAGTTCTGGCTTAAGCCTCACTACAGTTATTCAAAGTCCTGGAAGCCATTATATTAAAATGTTCTCTAAAGTATAGGGAGGTTTTCAATTGAGTCTTGGGTTTTGTTTTTTGTTTTTTAAAATAATTTTTATTGTGATTTTAGTGTTAAGACTTTACAGCAAAAGAGGGTGAAAACATATGAAATATATGAAAGTATATGATATGAGTCTTGGGTTTTGACAAGCAAACTACTGACACAAAATTATACTTACCCATCCCAAGCTAACTCTTTTCTGTTCCCCTCTTTACTCATTTAGGAAACATTTCTGTTTTGGTAATAAGCCAAGCTCATGTCACATCCATTATGTGGTCCATTTATTAAAACTTTTAAAAAGCCAGCTTGGGTCATGTTCAGGGAGAAAAGTGGCTTTAAATTGAATTGAATAAATGAATGAATAAAATGTCAATGTACAGCAATGGTGCAGAATGGAACACTGCAGCTCCTGTTATAATTGCCAGGTCAAATATCTCTGGAGGTAGCGGTGGAGACTTTAAGCTTCTGTGAAACTGTCTGACAAAGTTCTTGAAGGGGGTGAACTGAGTTCAGATTCTTTCATTTTCTTTAACCGAACTGTGATAAGGCGAAAGAAAGAGTCAAAAGTTCCCCAGGCATACAGAGCTGGCTGCACACTCCACTGGATTTACACGATACTGTCAACACACGTTGGTAAGCCCTGTTCGTTTCCAGCTTATGGGCCACAAAAGATGAAATTGTTTAAACATCACATTCCCCAGAGAGTTCCCTCACCTACATAAAAGGAGAAAGGATGGTTTCACCCATGACTGACAACACTTTCAGATTCAGCTAAATGAACAAATGCTATCTATGACACCATCAAACTTCAGTGAGGAAGTATACAAATTGAGGGCACCCAATTAAATGTTTAACTTCCACTCATTTGACTTGGTTATGAAGGAAGCTGTTTTTAGGAATAACATTCCTTCCTGAGAAAAAGAAACATTAATATTTATTTTTTGTTTCCTTCTGATTTACCTTGAAAGCAAGGTGTCACATTTCTAACAAGCAGTTTCATGAAACTCACAGCAGCTGACATTTCCTCTCTTTTTTGGCCTGATTTGTTTCAGCATTGCTACACTTCTGAAATAAACAACATTCAAATAAAAAAATCAGTTCACACCAATGGGATTTTGGGAGATGGGTAGGAACTCCCTGTCACAGGAGTATAGGGATGCATCTACACTGTAGAATTAATGCAGATGGCAACCACTTTAATTGCCATGGCTTAACTGCTATGGAATAATGAGGTATGTAGCTTGGTGAGGCAGAAGCACTCTTTGACATAGAAGTCTAAAGACCTTATAAGTCTACAACTCTCACCATTCCATATCATTGAACCATGGCAGTTAAAGTCATGCCAATCTGCATTAATATTACAGTTTAGCTACCCTGGGTTAGTTCCCCTTCTTTCTGGGTTTTACTGTCAGGCACCAATCTTAACTAGTTATTGCATAAGGCATTTTTTTCATGGGGGTAAGAGTGTTGTCATTGATTCAAAGTGCTATTTTAACAGAGAAGCTCATTTAATTCATTTTCCCATAACAATATTTTAATTATGTTCTTTTTAAAGCTGTATTGTGAACTGCTTTAGATATTACTGAATGAAATGGAGCTTGCTTCTGAGTATAAATACATAGGGTCACACTGATGAAACAACCAACATCTCTTTAGTTGGGTAAAGTTTACAGGGATGGGCATTTTAATGTGCCTCCCATTGTACAGCATATTGCCAGGAACACTTGGAAAGTGCCAGACTCCAAGAGGAATAAAGAAAACAGGATGCCTCTATTCCACTTAGCTTTCTGTAGTTGTTTAGCCCCAGGCCAGTAAACTAGGCTGGCTAAATCCTACAACAGCTGTCAGAAGATGTTAAGCTTAAGAAGGAGCTACTACTTTGTCTATAGAGACACAGACAAGCCTGCAGGGTCCATTATGTTGTCCTTATCCCCAGTTCAAGTGCAAAATGGTGGCTTAGAGAATGGAACCAATTATGTACTGCAGCACATAAGCCAGAGCTGAGATATTCTTTGTTCTCCTGATATTTTGTCATACAATTGACATTATTATTGACCAAACTGGCTTCTGGAAAATGTTTATTACTGCTATTGTTGCTATTGTTATAGTGTTGTACAATCTTAGAATAGGAGCCCCCGATGGTGCAATGGGTTAAACCTTTATGCTGGCAGGACTGCTGACCAAAAGGTCGGCAGTTTGAATCCAGGAAGTGGGGTGAGCTCCTGTCTGTCAACTCCAGCTTCCCATGCAAGGACACAAGAGAAGCCTCCCACAGGATGGTAAAACATCCAGGCATTCCCTGGGCAACATCCCCTGGGCAACGTTTGTCAGACATGGAAAAAAAATCTTAGAATCACAGAGTTGGAAGAGCCCAAACGGATCCAGTCCAACCTCCTGCCATATAAAACACACTATCAAAACATTCCCATCCAGCCTCTATTTCAAAATTACCTAAAATGAGACACAACCACATTCTGAGGCTGTGTATTCTACTATCTAATAGTTTTTACCATCAGGAAGTTCTTTCTAATGTTTAGGTGGAATCTCTTTCCTTGTTATTATTACCCTGCTCTTTTCCCTGTCGGGACTCACATCATTAAAACACACATAGGTAAAAAACTTCACATCATCCAAATACTAAAAAATATAATTTAACTATCAGTTAAATGAAAAACATTTAAAAGCATGGAACTGACATACAAAACATCCCTGTCTTAAGACCAGAATCCTATGTAACTGCTTAAATGTGAAGGAGGAGAAGACTGTTTGAGTTTACTGTTGTTACACAGCTCTGACATAAGATTCAAATAGGGTAAAGACTATCTAGATCAGGAGGCCAAGCATTACATCACTCTTCATTTTACACAATAAGTCTCCTGATTCAGACTAGGCTTGCTTCTCAATACTTATTTTTGGTAGGAATTAAAACCTACAAGTCTGTGGCGGAATGAAACACACATGTAGTTCACATCTTTACCAATTCACACACGGTCTTGTTAGAGAAAATATATGCCACACAGGTGTTCAATAAATAATAAGTTGTTTACTCTTTGTTATGCAGAGCAACATTTATGCACTCATGTGAACTGTTGCATTGACTCACACAATGTCCTTCGAGAGCTATTCAAATGGTCCTTGAGTGTCCATGTGAAGGATCTTCTTCCAGCAGCTCAAAAGCAGAAAATATACTGACTTTTCTTGACAAGTTCCTGCACAGAAAAAACCTAAACATGTAAGTGTTGCAAAAACTCCCAGGCTCAGCTAGCATCCCAGGCATAGCCCAACCAATCAGCTTCGTGCTTTGCTTTTTTCAGTTGACACACTTACCAACCAATTTTTACATGCTCCAACAAAGTCTACATATAAATCTTAAATAAAACACATAGCCTGACTGTAAACTAGATTCTTAAGCTTTTTTGCTTAGAACCCCTTTTGACCCAAGAATTTTATACATGACTCAGGATATATAGATATATAACACTGGGATAAAATCAAGCATTTACTTATAACAATTCAGCATTTGCAAGGCTCGCTAAACAAGCTAATTTTCCTTTTCATGAAGTACAGCTGAAACAGCTTCTTCAGGGTCCAGTAGAAACACTGAACAACAGGCTTGTGCAAATGATTTAAACAGTCACTCTGTGACGTTCAGAAACCTTTTACTGCTGCCAAATTTTGGGGACCTTGACATTGAGCTCAGGGGACCCCATTTGTGATTGTGACCCACAGTTAAAGAAGCATTGGGCTAGCATATTACAGTGAATCCCAAGAGTATATTCCACATTTTGTGAAGCAATGCTTTATTTGTTCTTTTTTAAAAAATAATCTTTATTGCTTTTCCAGAAAAGAAGAATAACACATAGACATAGATAAGCACATTTGACATTTCAGACGGATGTGTACACATGTTGGTGCACACAGTCTTCTTCTAGTTTTGGGTATAGTAGAAGATATGCCCTTTGTCGGTTAAAAACAAAAAAGAAAAATAAACGTAGAATAGAGTAGACGCGAGGTTACGGAGATACAGAAAAGTAGTAGGGATAGACGGTAATTCAACTATTAGGTGGCATAGTCTCGAGCCCCCCACCCCCCAATATTCAAGATGATTTGGCGTTCCTCATTGGTGTTCTTAAGCTACCTGTAGAGCGTGGAAGAAACGAGAGAGATGCAGGTATATTAAAATGCTTTATTTGTTCTGATTTTCTGGCCAATCAACTCCTTTGAGAAGCTCCAGGCATTTGTTATTGTATTTTTTTTTTAAAAAAGAAACAGATGGAATATTCTAACTGACCATTTAATTTGGTTCACCAAATAAAATATCAAAAATGTCAATAGGTGAGGAAAAATATTCTATTGACCTCATTATGGGTAGGGTTGAGCTGTGCAATTATAGTAATAGTTTGTATTGCATAAAAAGCACTCAGCCATCTTAATTTCTCCAAAGCCTGAACTGCTGAATATGTCATTGTTTTGACTGATATATTAGAAGCATGATAATTCAGGTTGTAGAGTGAGAGAAAATAAACAATCTGTACTCTGCTGACTGGATCACTTTCTTGCTGAGTGTCTTATTTATTTGGCTGACATCTTAATAGACAAAGTAGTGAATATTTGTGTCTACCTTCTTTATTTGCTTTCTGCAGGACAATTCTTTCTGCATCAAAAATGAGTTCTTGTTTTGGCTTTCATGTTGTTCTTTCTGAGAATAACTACTTTCCCCCTTTTAGAGACAGACAGGAACAAAGCAATAAATAAATTCTACCAAGAAAACAGGTATACTGGAAATATATGTTCTATTAAGGGATACAAATCTGTTCTTTGCAAGCAACTTTTAGACAGAACAAAAATGAGGTATTACATATAGTGGATAAATATAGTGTGTCTATATATACTGAACTGATGGTTAAATGTATGTAAAATTAATGTGGTTTGGCACTACTTTGATTTGTATGGTTCAGTGCTATGGAATTCCAGGAATTGTAGTTTTACAAAATATTTTGCCTTTTCAGCAAAGTGCTGGTGCCTCAACAAACTACAGCTCCCTGGATTCTTTAGCATTGAGACATAGCAGTCAAAGTGGTACCAAACTGCATTTATTCTTAATAGTAGATGCACTCTTGGCCCCAGCTGAAGGGTATGGACAACTGCAACAAGGAAGTCAATATTTTATAGGCATTTTTTTACTATTGGTGGCAATTTTTGATTAAGATCAAATCCTGGAGAGTTAATTTTGAAAAATAATTATAGGTAGTCCCCAAGTTACAAGATAGGCTCTGTAGGTTTGTTCTTAAGTTGAATTTGTATGTAAGTCAGAACAGGTACATTTTAAGTGTAACCCCCAGCTACACACACATACACACACAATCTTTTAGTTTTGGATAGCATAGGGAAGGATATTTTCTCTCTATCATTTATTGAGCGGAACCCACTGCAACCATAACAGCAACTTAAAATTTGCAGAAGGATACAAGTTATCCTTTTTAACCTGGTATTCCAGGATTGACAGACTGCATATGATGGATATAAATAGGTGCTAGATAGAGGTGCACCTTTAATAAATAAAGAACTTTCTTAGGGGACATACTTTGAGTATCTTCATTATCTGAAGGAAGATGGATGTCTGTCCTTGAGGGGCCCCAATTAAGACTGTTGAGGCTATTTCTAGACCCTTGAACCTTTGTGTTCTTCCTCCCGAACACTGGTAGGGAATTCACTCTCCCTGACCATCGTCTTTCCACTTCGTCTTCAGGAGCTCTCCTGAGACACATCCCCCTCCGCCATTTGCCAGCTGGAAGTCTGCACATTTGCATGTTTTTGAACTGCTAGGTTGGCAGAAGCTGGGCTAACAATGGGAGGTCACCCCATCCAGTGGATTCGAACCTTTCAATCAGCAATTTCTGCAGCTTAGTGGTTTAACCTACTGTGCCACCCCAGCTAATTATATACCATTATCATTATGCCAGAAAAATATGTCCCTTGCATAACAAATGTACCTACTCAAATATTGCGGCATCAAGGTAGCCAGTCACATCTAATTTCTATGTTTCCAGCCTCTCCATTTCATACATGTTTGGTGCTGTTTTGACTACACAAAGAATATTTAATCAGAGAATGAGTTCTGTATTATAATGTAGGAGAGATAGCCATGTATCTTTTAATTAATTTGTTTTGTATGAAAATATATATTCCCCATTTTTTTTCTTTTTAAGAAAAGGGAAAAAATCAATGTATTCATCAGATACTATTTGCTGCCTTTTCTCACCCTCTCAAGACCAGCTAACCTTAACATCAGCAATCTACCCTCTTCCTGCCAATCAAAATTAATTAGCCGAATATCCCCAACACAACTGCGTTCACAGTAAAATGCACAATAAATGCACAAAATAGAATGCATTTAAAATAAGTATGTCACATAGGTAGGTTCTACATCATGAGGTCAAATCTGAGATAGATTTGAAGGTTTGGGAAGGTGCTCAGGGTTTAAAATGAACTTCTAATGGACAAACTCATCCAAGCAGCCTCCTACACAATGCCCTCCAAACCACATTTTTTCTCACATAAAAATTCACCAAGAGCCCTTCCACACAGCCCTATATCTCGTAATATCAAGGCAGGAAATCCCACATTATCTGAGTGTGGACTCAGATAACCCAGTTCAAAGCAGATATTGTGGGATTTTCTGCCTTGGTATTCTGGGATATAGGGCTATGTGGAAGGGCCCCTGAAGAGCTTTCCCATAAATTAAACTGAAATGGCTTTAAATTGCATGGCTTCTCTTCAATCTTTCTATCCCATTCTACTTTTTGAGGATGCCAGACTGATAAGAGAAAATATAACACTGTTGGCAAAATCTATAAATTAAAAATGTTTTTGGCAGCACTTACTACTCTGACTTTTTAACGGAGGGTCCTTCCACACAGCCATATAACCCAGAATAGCACGGCAGATAATCCACAATATCTGCTTTGAACTGAATTATCTGAGTCCACACTACCATTCAATCCAGTTCAATGTGGATTTTATATACTTGTAGCTGTGGAAAGGGCCTTATTCCCCCCGCACCCCCATCCCCTAGATGTCACTGTTTGGGTTGGAGGGAGTGAAGTGGGATAATGTGAAGACAGGTAAATTTCCATTTTATAATCCATTCCCTCAAATGGGCTGTTTTTTATTCAGTGGCTTGGATTTGGCAGCTTTACATTTTAGACATATATCATTTGTTTAGCACTTTCCATTTGCAAATTGCTTGCCCAGCTTTGTGGTGCCTTTCCTTCCTCATGCCAATCCTCAGCACATTACAGTTGGAAAAAATGAGATTGATTCTGACAGTTGATTTAAACATTAAGGAGGTGGTCACCCCCAAAGTGTGTCTCTGTTCCTATGATCCCTGCAAAGAATTTAATATTTAAATCCCATGCCCCAAGACAAAAATAACTTTCACCGAGTGTGTTGTGGGATGCTCTCTGACTCCAGTGAGAGTTTCAATGTTTTGAGATATGATTAATTAATTAATATATCCCCTTTCCCTCAGAGGGTTAACATGGTAAGTCAGTTTTTTCTGCACACACACACACACACACACACACACAATGTTATTTCTATGCAAATCAACTCTGTGCAAGTTTGAAGCAGAGCAAACCTTGAGTTACAAAATTTTGTCCACAGGAAACAGCAAAAAATTTGCCTAAGAAGTTATATTTCTGCTTTGAAATACCACATGCCCAGCTGGTATACAACCAATCCTCAAATGTGCACATTTTCATCAGTCCAATATTTTTCTCATCAAGGGTTCTAAATGCTTGAAAAGCATTTTTTCAACTATTTTCCAACTATTTTAAAACATTCATTCCATCCTATTTACTCATTATCAACGTAGAAATGTCAAAAAGATGCTGATGCTGATAGTAGTTACAGTTTCTGCAGTGGATTTTGCAGGATCCGCTCATACTGAATGAGTAGG
Source organism: Anolis apletophallus (assembly GCA_030556195.1). Lineage (NCBI taxonomy): Eukaryota > Metazoa > Chordata > Lepidosauria > Squamata > Anolidae > Anolis > Anolis apletophallus. Next base: position 36,641,300 of record JARBWK010000010.1, read on the forward strand.
TAAGAATTTTTACATCTTCAAATACCTGGAAAACCATTCCTTTGATAGTTAGAATGGAATGATCTTCTCCCCACCTTGCTGTCAAAGGGTCAACTTCTGCTAGAACAAAAGAAAACAGGTATTTAAAGATAAGGAAAGATAAAATAATATGTCTAATCCAGAGAAGGGGGTGAAATTAGCCATAGTTGACCCCAGAACACCAATCAGTTGATTGCAATATCTCATTCATCATGGGGACCTCTATACACAGCAGCTGTGATGGTCTGATTTGATCAACTAAGGGATGCCAGTTAACTTTGCTTTTGCTTTGAGTTGTATTGCTGTATCCTGCTTAGCAACTCTTATAATCAATATACATTTGTTTTGTTGCACCTGTGATTGCATATCATTTTGATGAATCCTTGAGCCTGAACTGACCTAAGAACTGCGTTATCTTAGGATCAGGACTTTGGAATCATTGCATTTGATATGAACTTGACCAGTGAATAGAGATGTCTTGACACCATTTTTGACTGAGACTCTTGATGACTGGCAAAACACTGTGGTTAACAGGCTCTTCTGTTGAGAACTAGCAAAGGGAACACGAGGCACCTAAAGCCTCTTATTTGCAAGGCAAAACTGATTATGGAGATCCAGGAGTACTCATAAAACCTGGCCTAAAACACTGATGCACATCCACAAAGAAGGTAGTCCTTTGTATGTCAAAGATAAAGGTTTGTAAGGTGCCTTGGACCTGCATTTATCTGAATGTATTTGGCAGGAAAAGTGCGTATAGGAATCTGCCAAGCATTTGGCTGAATGCAGGTACAGAGTTTCTGTGATCACTTCCTGGCACAGTTACTAGTCAGAGCTCCCAAGCTCTGAAATTATGTTCAACTGAATGCAGTTACAGAGTCCTAGACAGATCAGACTCAACATGCAGAGATCACAAATATTGTGACTGTGCAAAGACAAGTAATAGGAAAGATTTACACGTGTACAGTGGACTCTTGACACATACTGGCATTTGGTTCCAGATCCCCCCCCCCCCCCGCCCCAAATTAGGTGCCAGGATTTGTGGATTCTCAAGTCTTATTATAAACAGTACAATGGCAAAATGAAATGGCTGACTCGGTGGATTCAGAATCTGTGAGTACAGAGGGTGAACTATGCCTTCATCCCCACACATAATTTTATGTTGTGCAGCACTTCATGCACTGCTACTTTGGCTTCTACAGTCATGATTAAACGTTCTTCAAATTCTAAATTCTGGAGGATAGATGGAAAACCTCTTTCAGTCCAAGGACAGGGTTTAATTTCAGAGAAGTACCTTGTAAGTAAGGGTGAATTCAGGCAGGATGTGAAGCCAACAGCAATAATTACATATATTTTAAGGTATTACTCCCAATGCTAGTAGCTAAACTTTAGGAAAAGCATTTTAACTTTTTAGAATGAGAACAAAATGTCCTAAAAAGTATAATTCCATCATTTCAAAACCAACAAATGATGATGTCAAAGGAAACAGGTGTAGCTATCTGGGAGATTTCTATTTTGCTTACATATCTAGCTCACGTATGGGTTTGAATAGATATTAACGTGGCTCTAAATCTAAGTGTGAAATCACATATGCAGCTCAAGAACTAGTAGAATGTGAAGCTGCTCCTATTACAGAGTTGTTCTCTGTTTAATTTGTCACTATATGTTCTGATCATTGTATTGTCTATTGGCTTTTGTTATTTTGTATTTCCCTGTGTTTTTTATTGTATAACTTACTGCATCATTAATATTTTACTGAAAATGGATGTGGAGTTCCCATCCTCCTGCTTTTCTCTTGGTTCCTTTTTGAAGTATGTTCTGCTTATTTGGACCCCTTCAATTGTTTGTTGCTGCTTGTGCTATCTGAGGTCTGTTTTGGACAAGCAGGATCAGCCTCAGGGCTTCACATTCCTTTCTCTTATCCTTGAACAAATTTCTTTTATGGAGGGCAGATGTGAAATGGTTTTAATACTTCTCTCTAATGGAATTAAGTGTCCTTCTAGTTGAGAAAAATGTCTCTGACAATCCCAGATTTTATACTTTGGAGATCCAGTTCAGGATCTCGTGGCCTTGGTGTCAAAAAGCTTATGAGTAACTGGAGGAGCTGTCCTGCAACGGCTGAATCTTAAGGTTGAAGCCTGATACTAGAAATCACTGCTGAAACAGGGGAGCTGTCTTCAAGGAAGCAATAGAGGAGAAGGTGGCAGTATAACTTGCATAAATATTAGCCAATATTATTTCACAGCACTCACGGCTGAGTCAGGGAAATGTCCAGTTTAATAACCTTGCATTGTGAGATACTTAGAGAGACATTTTGTGAAAGCCCTAATCTTTCAGCTGTATTGGTTTGTTCAGTATCCTGCATTTCTTCCAAGACTGTCTATCAAGACAGCATGCAACAGGAGCAATTACACTAGACATTAAGAAAAAAGTGTATTCACTGCAATAAACACATTTTCCTTGAAGCAGAAATACCCTTAACAACCTAGCATCCAAATTAAGCCCTTGCTTTAACCATCCAATGCTTTGTCAGAAAACTAAGTACATGAAAAGTGGGATATGTGGGTGCAGAAAACTATGTGCTACAATAAACAAACATGCAACATGCTAGGTTTATTGTCTACTGCAAGAGTCCATATATTTTAAAAGTTATAATATCAAAACACTATTGATCTATGAAAAATCAATTTGAAAAAGAGCAATAAAGATAGTATTGCTATTTAAAGCTCCTTTGTCAGCAGCTAGCCAGTTGAGATCTATACTTATTAATGGAATAATAACAATAAAGGAGCCAACCTATAGACTCCAGTGGAAGGATGTTCCATCACCTGCAAGCAACCGTAAAGTTGAATATAGCCTGAAAAAAGTCAATTTTCTGAAACAGTAGAGAAAGTGAGGAGCAATGAATTTTTTCAGCCTTATTTCATTGGAAGCAGGAGCTGAAATGTCTGTAATTTAGTTGAGAAACTATTTTAGACTAGCAATCACTCTTTCCCTGGCAGCAAACTTTTTTTCCCTATATGTAACATTACTGTGTGAGGCACAGAAGAAAATAATTAAATTTAATAGAGGTTGCTTTTGTATATTGAAACTGCCCTTGATTTTAAGTCTTCTGAGAAGAAAAATAATTAGATTTGATAGGCTCAGCAGATTCTGAACATTATATATATTGGGTAAGCATCTCTGTGTGCAACTTTTTCAAGAGGATTTCCGAAGATGGGGAAACAAACTTGGCAAGAGTGAAAAGAACAGTTGTGCTAGGAGTACTCCTTTTGATTCTCTAATATGTTTATGTGTTTAATTCCAGAAGCTGGGAAATGAGATGAGAGGAATGCATCATAAAAATAGAGGGTCCCTTTGGTCTCTGCTAGGATTTATTTATTTGTTTATTTATTTGCATTTGTCTACAGCCCCCTCCTCCCCCCAGTGGCTTGGGGTGGCTCACAACAGATCAATCAATACACAATAAAAACAAGCATATCATAAAACATAGTGCAAGCAAATCAAGTTAAAAACAGCATTAAAAACAGCATATAAACGACAATAAGTCGTGCACTAAACACAACAACAGCAGACAAAGTTGAAAGGTGGCTAGGAACACAACAGGTTATCCAGCTCCATAGGTCTGCCGGAACAGCAGAGTCTTACAAGCCTTCCTGAAAAGGAGAAGGCCCTGCATGGCGCGAACGTCAGCGGGCAGAGAGATCCAGAGGATCAGAGTCACGATCGAGAAAGCCCGCCGACGAGTCGCGGTCAACCAGTAGATCTTAACACTAGGGATGACCAGGAGGTTTTGCTCTTCAGAGTGCAGAGGTCTAGTGGGACAGTATGGGATGAGACGGTCCCACAGGTACACTGGACCCAGACCATGTAAGGATTGGTGATGTTGATCTAGTTTATTGGGTGGCTGTCAATTAGGGTAAAGAGAATTTATAGCAGATGTGATAAGCCATCATTACAAGGGGAAACCACAACTTACCTATAGCTCTTTTAGCCACTAGTGGTAACAATATGAACAATTAGGGTGGAGGTAGAGAAAGACTGCAAGGGAAAAAAAAGAGTGTAGGAGAAGAGATACAAGCCAAGTGACTGGGACAAAGGAGATTTCCACCCTGGTGAAATAGGTACAACCTGAATGAGTGAAAAATGGAGAGCTAAAGAAATATCAAAAAAGAAAAGATGTGATGTGATGAAAAATGGAGAGAAAGCATTGTGGTGAGGTTGGGACTAATGGTTGTGACTGGGATGAGGGTGGGATTAAATATTTTTAACCAAAGTGAAGCTTGGCATGTTCTCTAGATTGAGATATTCTTGTATGTTGGCTAGGAGGGAATAACTTAACCTCCTAATGGTTTTGAACTATAACTCCCAGAATCCTTCACATTTGACAATTTTTTTTAGATGTGATGGAAGATGAAGACAAGTATGGACAAGTTGGCACAGCAAGGATGTATGATTATAACACACCAAAACAAGAATTACAACCCTCAGTCTTGTTGCTGTTGTTGCTTTCAAATCATTTCAAACTTTGTGTCTTTGTGTGATATGTGATGTTATTTTATGTGATGTGTTTAATAATGTTTAATGTTTTTATCAGGGGAGGGCCATTTTTGATGTTTTATACTGTTTTTTATCAATTGCATTGAATTGTTGCCAACACTGTGAACCACCCTGAGTGGGGTGGAGAAGGGTGGTATAACTACTGCAAATAAATAAATAAATAAATAAATAAATAAATAAACTTATTTCCTGTGTCCAGTCCATCAAGGAATTTTCTTGACAAGGTTTGTACACAAGGGGTTGGCTGTGGTCTTCTTTTGGGACTGAGGGAATGTGACTTGCCTAATAGGTTTCCATGCAGAGATTTGAACCCAGGTCTCCAGAGGTATCATCATCATCATCGTTTCTAAGCATGATTGCCTCCCAAGTGTAGGGTCTTGGCAGGTGACTGGAGTCCTATTCTTGAGCTCCATGACCTTTCACAGCGAGGACATCGGTTTCCAGATGGAAGGTGGTCCCAACAGGGATTGGCTTGCAATGCCTTCCTCTTGACACATTTCTCCCTTTTGCCCTCAATTTGTGCGTCTTCGAATTCCACAGCACTGTGGGTAATAGCTGACCTCCAGTTAGAACACTCAAGGGCCAGGACTTCCCAGTTCTTGATATCTATACCATAGTTTTTAAGGTTAGCTTTAAGCCCATCTTTAAATCTCTTTTCCTGTACATCCACATTCCATTTTCCATTCTTGAGATGAGTGTAGAGTAACTGCTTTTTTGTTGTTCTGTTCCTTGTATGCGGCATTGAATTATTGCCTTTTGTTAGCCACCCTGAGTCCCCCTTCAGGGGTAGAGAAGGGTGGGTTATAAATGAAATAAATAAATAATAAAAATAAATAAATAAATTTGGGAGATAGTTATTGAGCATTCAGACAATGTGGCCAGTCCAGTGGAGTTGATAGCAAAGGAGCATCACTTCAGTGCTGGTGGTCTTTGCCAATTTAAAAACGCTGACATTTGTCCGCCTGTTTTCCCAAGGGATTTGCAGGATTTTTCAGAGGCAATGCTGATGGAATCATTCCAGAAGTTACACCATTAAGCTGTATTTCTGGCATGCAGAGGGATTGGCTGGTGACTTTGGTTTTCTTGATGTTCAGTGAGGGGCCAAGCTTTTTGTATGCTTCTGCAAAGGTGTTTTGAGTGGCTTGTAGATCTTTTTCTGAATGAGCACATATTATGTTATTATCAGCATATTGGAGTTCTATAACATATGTTGCTATCACCTTGGTTTTGGCTTTCAATCTGTTGACTTTAAATAGTCTGTCATCTGTCATTCTTCATTCTTCTTTAGGCAGTCTCTGCCAAAAGAAGGTGTAACCTCTTTTTTTCTTCTTTCAGCTGTCCCTCTCCTGCTCTTTGGGTCTCTTGAAGTGCTGCTATGTCAATGTTAAAGTGTCTCACTTCCCTTGCAATAATAGCAGTCCTATGTTCAGGGTGGCTCATTCTGGATGCTGCAGTCCGGTCAGGGATAAGAAAGCTAGACTATGTTTAGGACACCTTTTCTAGCCTCCTCCCTGTATGGATCAACAGAGTGGATCCTAAAAAGGGCTGCTCATTCATAGATGTAGCTGCTGAACTACTAAACTGCCTTGGACCTTGGGGTAGAACAACTGAATCCATATCCACCACCCATGTGCCAATCTGTGACTAGGGGCTTCCAGTTTTCACAGTCCTGCCCCCATCTCCACTTGCTGATTGCCATAGAACTCTTGTTGGTTTTGTTTTATTTTTCTTGTAAGATACCTGTGCATGAATTTGATATATTTGTGGATCAATAGACAGCCAGTTAACACACAATCTTCACAGAATGAAGGTCCCATCCAGTGAGATGATTAACGCCACAACAGTGGCTTATCATCTGTTGCAGCCTTCTTCTGTCTTCACAGTTGCTGTAGCATGTACTATGGTATCCTCCACCTGTTTTGCTGCTGAGGACTTTTGATTTGGCTTCATCTGGTTAATCCCCTGTGGCCCTGCCACTCAGGGAAACCAGCCTGGGAGCACATGACTGACGGTTTGAAATCAGGTTGCAACGCCTTGGTCTTTTCAGCCTTGAAAGACGGCGTTTAAGAGGTGACTTGATCGAAGTGTATAAAATCATGCATGGGATAGAAAAGGTGAATAAAGAAAAAATATTTTCTCTGTCACACAACACTAGGACTAGGGGGCACTCTCTAAAACTCCAAGGTAGGAAAGTTAGGACTAATAAAGGGAAATATTTCTTCACCCAGAGGGTCATTGGGTTATGGAACTCACTTCCAGAGGAGGTTGTGACAGCTGTCAGCCTGGACAGCTTCAAGGCAGGATTAGACAGATTCATGGATACCAAGGAATCAGTAGTTACTGAAATGGACATCCAAGTGCCACCTCTGTGTTGATGGAGGCAGGCAGGATTTTCCCGGTACTGGTTGTGGGGGTCGGGAGCAGGTGAGGGTTTTGCCCTCCTTTCTGCTAGAGATCCCTGTGTACAACTAGTGGGCCACTGTGTGACACAGAATGCTGGACTAGATGGGCTGAGGCCCGATTCAGCATGGCTCTTCTTATGTTCTTATGTTTCACTTGCAGGTTCATTGGGACATGCACTTTTGTCCCAAATAAGAAAATGCTAAATGACAGACAAAAGAAAGAAGGAAAGAAAAGAAAAACGATTAGCAAATGGAAGTCAAAAAGAGTCCATCAAACCCTATTAATAAATTTCAAGATCAGTTTCAGTTCCTTCTTCACTCTGATATAGGGTCCAGCTGATGGATAAATGTAAGATCCTTAACTTTTCTCCTTTGAAGGCTTCATTCAGTTGGTAACACTGCAGCTGCTCTGCCCAATAGGTTTCTTCATCATACGAAGGGTCCTTAGCCTAGCTGATCTTTCATTATGCTGAATATCAGCCAAATTCTTCTTGTATTTAATCAAGAAAGATTTTCCACTCTGCTAATGTAGGAAAGAATTACATTCCAAGTACTTAATTTATAAATAGCACCCTTAACAGCACACTCTCCCTTTCTTTCAACACAAACTAAATTTTCCTATATCTACCATTTTTAATTGTATACCTGAACCTTTAAAAGAACTATTATTCCAGTTTAACTCCCATGGAGATATTCTATGAAAGCCTGTGGTTTGTATGTAGTCTGATGAGCACTAGAGCAGTTGTTACCAATTTATGTCCCGCCAGATGTTTTGGAACAATTACCAGAATCCCTGACCACTGGCCATGGATACTGAAGTCTAAAGAAACTCCAGAGGCTTAAAAGTTGGGAATTATTCAAAGAAGAGGGGGAGTTGCTAAAAGGCAACACAACACAAAGAGTGTAAACAATCAGTGAAATAATGAGATTTGTTTAGAGATATCACAAGTGGTAATACACATTCATAGGTACATTATCAAATTATATACAAATAACATATGCATGTAATGCATGCCCACTGTGGGCTCCTACCCCATACGCCAATGGCGTCAGTCAATGTCCAGGTAACTTCGGGTTCGAAGGGAAAAAGATAAAGGGTTCATTGAGTAAGAAGGGGTTTCCAGGTAAGTAAGCAAGGGGAGGAGATACACCATCCTGATGCAAGTGCAAGGTCTAGATCATAGAGGCAAATGCGTACTTCTACGTCATGACCAGCTTCGGCCGTTGGTCATGACGTAGAAGTACGCATTTGCCTCTATGATCTAGACCTTGCACTTGCATCAGGATGGATATGAGTTGCTTTGCTTTACATCTATGGCCTTGAGAAAGACCCGGTGTGGAGGGTCGAAACGGGAGTTGGGACCATTGTACAGCGTTATCCCCGTCGGCCCAGTTATATATTCAGGCGACCCAGCGATAAGTTCCACCGCCCACATGAATTGAAACTGCTTTGGGTTCCTGCCTGCGAACAACTCTGCAATACATCACTCCTCCGAACTTCCAACACGGCTTGCCAGCTCTCCCTTGGAGGGGGAGCCTACCCGCTTAGTTGGGACACAGCCCGTTGGGCCTGTGTATCTCCTCCCCTTGCTTACTTACCTGGAAACCCCTTCTTACTCAATGAACCCTTTATCTTTTCCCCTTCGAACCCGAAGTTACCTGGACATTGACTGACGCCATTGGCGTATGGGGTAGGAGCCCACAACGGGCATGCATTACATGCATATGTTATTTGTATATAATTTGATAATGTACCTATGAATGTGTATTACCACTTGTGATATCTCTAAACAAATCTCGTTATTTCACTGATTGTTTACACTCTTTGAGTTGCGTTGCTTAAAAGTTGGGAACCATTTCACTAGAGCTCTCTGGCTGAGAATTCTAAATACTTTTCCATAAATTCCAAATCCTAGGATTTTTGAGGTTGTTTTAATGTTATTGGGTCTATATGGGTGATATTTATTTTGATGTTCAACAATCAAGAATCTAGAACCACAGAGTTGCAACAATCCACAAGAGCCATCCAGTCCAAATGCCTGCTATGTAGGAATACACAACCAAAGCAGTCCTAGCAGATGACCATCCAGTCCCTGTTTAAAGAAAACTCCAGCACATTACTAGGCCACATGTTCCACTGTTGAACAGATCTGACTGTCAATACATTTTTTTCATAATGTTTATTTATTTATTTATTTATTTATTTATTCGGCTTCTATGCCGCCACTCCCAAGTAGGCTCGGGGCGGCTTACAGCCAGGGGCAAAACAATATACAATCAGCATAACACACTAAAATGCAATATAAAACGAGATAAAATGAACAGTAAAACAGCGTTAAAACACAATTAAAATAGTTCAAGCGGTCTGGCAGCGTTGTCAAGGGGTCCCACTCTTTGACCTAGACCTGGAAAGCCAGCCGGAAAAGGTGAGTCTTACAAGCCCGCCTAAACGGGAGCAGGTCATGGATGGCCCGGGTAGCTGGCGGCAAGGCATTCCACAGTATCGGCGCTATGACCGAAAAGGCCCTTCGACGAGTGGCAGTTCTTTTGGCCACCTTAGCGGAGGGAACCGCTAACAGATTAGAGTCCTCCGAACGAAGTGATCTAGAAGGGAAATATGGGGTGAGACGGTCCCTCAGATACGCTGGCCCCAGGCCGTGTAAGGCCTTAAAGGTAAGAACCAACACTTTGAAGGCAATCCGGTGCTCAATGGGCAGCCAGTGCAGATCCTGCAAAATAGGTGTTATATGGCATCCTGCTGGGGAGCCAGACAGGAGCCGGGCGGCAGTGTTCTGCACCAGCCTGAGCTTCCGGGTTACCGACAGAGGAAGGCCAACGTAAAGAGCGTTACAGTAATCAAGCCTCGAGATGACCGTGGCTTGGATCACTGTGGCCAGGTCGGACCGGGACAGGTAGGGGGCCAGCCTCCTCGCCTGTCGGAGATGAAAGAAGGCGAAAGAAGTTTAGGTAGAATCTCTATTTTTGCAGTTTGAATCTATGTCCTAGAGTTCATCTATGTAGCTGTAGAATCACTGCAGCTTGACATATATGCTATAATTGTCAAGGCTCAATGCTATAGAATCCAAAGATTTGTAGTTTGGTAGGGGACTGCACCATTTGTCAGAGAAGGCTAAAGCCCTACCACTTTCATAATTCCATAGCATTGAACTATGGTTGCTAAAGTGATGTCAAGGGAATCAGTAGCTACTGAAATGGACATCCAAGTGCCACCTCTGTGTTGATGGAGGCAGGCAGGATTTCCCCGGGTACTGGTTGTGGGGGGTCGGGAGCAGGTGAGGGTTTTGCCCTCCTTTCTGCTAGAGATCCCTGTGTACAACTAGTGGGCCACTGTGTGACACAGAATGCTGGACTAGATGGGCTGAGGCCCGATTCAGCATGGCTCTTCTTATGTTCTTATGTTCTTATGATGTCAAAGTGTATTAATTCTACAGTGTAGATGCACCTCTAATCTCTGGAGCAGTAAGAAAACTGTCTCATCAATATGACATCTTTTAAAATATCTGAACATCTATCAGGCTTCCCATAAAACCTATCAGTTGCAATTGGAGTTTGAAACTGGTAACATTTAATATATCTCAAACTCTTAACAGTGAGAACTGGTGACATATAACAATTAGATGTTGTAATTTCCCTGTCTTTTGTTCTGTTTCCTAAATATAAATATGTATAAACACTTCATGAGTTTTCGAAATCAAATTATTCAAAATCTGACTTCAAAGTTGAAAGTGAATTGTAGTGAATTCTGTAGTTGGAAGACTGAAGCAGGTCTTTGGTTATGATGCATTGCAATATGTATAGTTGTTCCTAGAAAGTTTGAACAAAAACGTGAAATGCTTCACAGCCCCATTAAGCAAGGAAGTCACTGGCTGCCTCTGTTTGGGTAGTAGAGATAGGAGAAACTATTGCTTTCATGGCTTGCTTCTTGACAATGTCTGGTTGCCTACAGTTGGAAGCAAAATGATGGACTAGATGAACCACTGGTCTGGCCCAGCAAGATTATTATTGTTTTGGATCTGGATGGAACAGCTCTTCTGGCAAGGACTTCAAGCTTCCAATTCAAACTATTTAAGGCAATTAAGCAGATACAGAGCTCAAACACACACTCACTTTCCACATCCCACTCTATATCTATGTAGTAGAGGTGAAGAAATGTATGACCCAAATACAGCAATAAATCTATCAGAAGTCTACAAGCTGTAAGCAAGCCCCATTGTTCTCAAGAGTGGCACATAGCAATTGAAGTGATAAATTCAAATTACGTTTGTTGATTGCCAATAGTTAATGGCTGCTGAACATTCTGATCCTTTATATGGACTCTTAAATGGAGGCAGGCTCTCTACGTGACAGATGCCCTTCTGCGAATTGGCAGAAGAATGCAGCTGGTTCCCTTAAAGGGACAGTTTTCTGCCGTGCAGATGGAAATCAAACCATAAATTATATGTCCATGTGCCATTCGTAAATTGGCACAGCTCTTGTGCCAACAGTCTGAATGGCTTCAAAGAGCATGCATTTGTATCATAGGGAGAAGGCCTAAAATGTTGACTCTCTTATCAACACTAAATTGTTACTTTTGTACTTCTCCAAGGTGATAATGTTCTGCTTACTTAAATAATTTTAAAAACATGGGTTACAATATATATCATTTAAAAAATAAATACACAATCAGGAATGATAAAGTTGAAAACATTTACAGGAATTTGGGCTGTTTTTATCATTGCAGTCAAAGTGCTGGAAACTTCATTAATTCTATATTGTAGATGCACCAAGAAGAACATGATTGCTGTTCTTCTTGGTGCATCTACACTATAGAATAAATGCAATTTGCCAGCACTTTGACTGCCATGGCTCAATGTTATAGGATGATGGGAATTATCGTTTTGTGAGACTCAAGCACTATTTGGCATAGAAGGCTAAAAACATTTTAAAACTACATCTCACATGATCCCATAGGATTGAGTCATGGCAGTTAAGGTGGTCTCAAACTGTAGTTATTTGACAGTTGGCAATACATTATTATGCATTATGAATTAAGATAAATTATTACATCCTTTGGGTAAAATTGTTAATGTTTGACTTAAATGCATTGGGGAACACAGGTTTGGAGGTATTGCATTTAACATTATCATGGAATCAGGACTTAAAGAATACTACCGGGTTTTAATTAGCAGGGATGCTGATGATATCTGCCTCCCCATCACCTTTCCCTCTGATCTTATGGAAGAATCACAATTGCTTGTATGTGGAATGAGGGATTTCCCAGCAACAAAGCATTTTTGTGAGCTATCTCTGTAGCAAACTATTTGGGGTTGACTTAGTCTTGGATATGCCCCCCCCCAGGTGGTGCAGTGGGTTAAACCACTGAGCTGCTGAACTTGCTGACTGAAAGGTTGACAGTTTGAATCCAGGGAGCAGGGTGAGCTCCCACTGTTAGGCCCAGCTTCTGCCAAACTAGCAGTTCTAAAACATGCAGATGTGAGTAGATCAATAGGTACCGCTTCTGTGGGAAGGTAACAGCGCTCCATACAGTCATGCTGGCCACATGGCCTAGGAGGTGTCTACAGATAACACCGGCTCCTCAGCTTAGAAACAGAGATGAGCACCAACTCCCAGAGTCAGACATTACTAGACTTAATGTCAGGAGAAACCTTTACCTTTTAGTGGTCTTGGATGGAAAATTAGAGCCTCTTCTACACTGCCATATAAAATCCAAATTATCTGCTTTAAACTGGATTATATGTCAGTGTAGACTCATAAAATCCAGTTCAAAGCAGATAATGTGAATTATATGCTTTGATAATCTGGATTATATGGCAGTGTAGAAGGGGCCTAAGACTCATTGGCTTTACAAAAATCTGCTGGTGATAGTATTGAACAGTGATAGAAATAATTTGTGATATGGCACAACAGATCTATTGGAATTTTTGGACTCTTGGGTGCTGGTGCTATCTGAATTGCCATAATAAGTACTATACTGCAGGCCGTCCATTGTCACTGGAGTTAGGGGTGCACAAGTGGAAACGCCATAACTTAATAAAAAGATTGTTGTTTTTTTTACTTGGCTGAACACTACTGTACTAATTCCTAAGGTCCTCCAGCAGGTTTGATACGATGTTGTCCACAGAATCATTTTGGAGGACCTACAAATGCCTAGAGAACTGTTCTCTCTACGAATCTCTAGGTTCTCCATTGTAACATCCATTTGATCCTAACACCATGCTAAAAGAGCTAGAGATTCCTAGAAAGAACACATTATTCAAATCTGCATATAATCAAACCTTTAAAAGTTACACCCTCAAATGTGGAGGGCTGACTATACTTCAAACTTCTTCACTGTAGCATTTAATCAGGCTGCTTCTGCTCAGCCACATAATCTGGATCATAATAAAAGAAATCTAGTTCCACTCCAGAGAATCCCCAGGAACAGTGAAAAAGTTTCTGCAGTGTCCACAAAGCTGTCCTCATACTGAATTGATCTGATATAACATTTTCTTTGTCCCATCTGGAGAAATCTGCTGAACTAAAACAGCCCATCAGATAAGAATCAACAATGGACCTCTTCTCCAAACTCAACAACAATTTCTTCTTGGTGAGGGAGAGAAAAGATGTCATTTTTTACCTTCTGAAAGTAGCATATCTGGTTCCTTTATCCAAATTTTCCAGAAGTGGGTGCTGTACATATTCCTCCCAAATATCCACTCTGCAGCATTCAGATCAGTTGCAGCGCATTTTACCACCAGTTTCGAACTTTCTCCTGACTTTTAAAGCATGTATTTTCCATGTGGATGTGCATTGCATAAGTAGATGGTGCCTCAATCTCACCATACAGGGATTTTGCTTATGGCCGAATAAACACAATATTAGCTCATCTTCATTAAGTTCAGAGTTTATCAATACTGCACAATCAATGCAATCAATGAAAACACTTTAACTGCCATGGCTCAATACTATGGAATCATTGGAGTTGTATTTTCACAAGGTCGTTCACCTTTTCTGTCAAATAGTGCTGGTTCCTTAAACTTTCATGATTCCATAGCATTGAGATATGACAATTAAAGTGGTGTCAAACTGCATTCGTTCTAAAACATAGATGCACTCTCAGTCTCTAGCTAAGAGAAACCCTTTTTCCTACAGCTAGAAACATGTATTTTCTAATGAAGTGTGTACCTCAATCAGTATAGGAGCTTTCTATGCTGCTCAGGTCTCTTTTCTGTCTAAGGATGTGAACACAATGTCAGTGAGATCTTACAGGTAAATGTCCCAAGGCAAGTGACAAATCTATCAAATACATTGTCCTATAAAATCTTGGTGGCACAACCCTGGTCAAACTATTGTATCACTGAGTATGAAGACTTTTAGTTCTTCTAAATGTAAGCCTTTGATTTCTAGGAACCATTAATAAAGTATGTCATGAATTAAGGTAAAGGAAGCAAAGCTGTTCCAGAAAGAGGGGTTAAAATGGTAATGGGTCTTGTGATCTATCTCCTGTCCACAGGATGACAATTATTCTTTCCCTGTTTGACATACACTTGGCTTTCGTTATACCTGCCATTTTATGATCACCACCCACACAGGCATATGCTTCAAAAGTATTCTACTGGGTAATACTCACTAGACCTGTCAGTGTAGAGAGTGCTTTAATTTGATTAAGCCTGACAGTTTGGCCTGGATTTTTATAAGACAACTCACCTTTTCCCCTTGAGACGTTTTTGCTTTGCTACATTTTGCTTCATCGTGTTTTAAGAAACACTCTGCCCATCCAGAGCGGTTTTCTGAAAATTCTTCCACAATTAAATATGTTTTAAGCTTTCAGTGTAGATTTGCTGCAATTAACATATATGGAAACTAAATCAACGTATTGGTGAAGAACAATAAGTAAATATCTGAACAACAGAAAGAAGAGTAACACAATAAAATCAAGGAACCTAAAGTCATAATGCTGTTGTTTATTTGTTCAGTCGTTTCTGACTCTTTGTGACCTCATGGACCATCCTACACTAGAGCTCCCTGTTGGCCGTCACCACCCCCATTTCCTCCAAGGTCAAGCTAGTCACTTCAGGGATAACATCCTTCTATCTTGGGCTTGGTCAACTCCTCTTCCTTTTTCCTTCCTTTTTCCTGAGCATCATTGTCTTCTCCAGGCTATCCTGTCTTTCTCATTATGTGGCCAAAGTACTTCATCTTTGGCTCTAATATTCTTCCCTCCAGTGAGCATTATTTCTTGGACTGGTTTGATCTTCTTGCGGTCCAAGGCACTCTCAAAGTCATAATAGCTGGGACATATATATCAGATACACTGAATCATTTTGAAATGGCTGAAATGTTCTCTCCCCCAATATTACCCCCAATAGAAATATGTCCCATCATATGATCTTTTTAAAAAGAAATATAGTGATAGTATATTTATGTGTATTATACTAACTTTCAACATTGATTAATTGAGTGACTAAATATGCTAGTTTAGGACTCAAGAGCTTTAGTTGATAGTATGTCCCTTCTGAATGAATGGCTGAAAGAAGTAATGGGTTGGATGAGGAAAAACAAATTGAATCCAGACAAAACAGATTGCTCACCATCAAGGGTCCCAATCTGGAGATGCAGGTGAGCTAACCAATACTGGATGGGGTTAACCCCCCCCCCCCACACACACACACCAAAAAAAGACTGTGTCTGAAGCTTGGGAATGCTCCTGGATCCATCTCTCCAAATGTCAGCCCAGGTAGATGTGAAGATTAGGAGTGCTTACTACAAGCTTTGGCTGATATGCCAGCTGAGCCCCTTCCTAGATTTCGAGGACCTAAAATGGTAGTGCATGCATGTCCTTAAGGTTGGACTTCTGCAATGTGCTTTAGATTGGGCTACCTTTGTACCAAGTTCGGAAACTCCAGTTGTTTCAAAATACAGCAGTCAAGTGTCGCACCCCAAGGGTTCCAAGGGCCTCAGACAGCCTTTTTCCTAGGGTCTGCATTTTGCTTGCCTGCCTCTCAGAAACTTTCCAGCACAGCTGTGTTAACTCCCAGTCCCTGCCATGGGCCTCTTCCCTGCTCGCCTGTGCCTTCCAGGGGAGATGCTATAGTACAGGCATGTCAAGGCCATGCGAAGCCCACGAAGCTGATTGCAGAAGCGGGCACTAGGAGCTGGAAGCGCTACTCCCCAGCCCAGGTGGCTCGAGCTAACGAGCTCCCGCATTCTTCAGGACTGAGGTTCTCAAAACAACCCAAAAGCCATCCATCACAAGTTGTGACGTCCGACTCAGTTCCAGAATGCTATAATTGCCCAAAGCACCCTCCAGTCTTTGTCTCTTACCAACGTTGCATTCATGTTGGACTAAGGGAAAGGCCGCTGAGGCCTCTCCCCCCAGGGAAGGCCAGCCAGCCACTTCCGAGCTGGTTCGTCCCTGCTCTACCTTGCCAGGACCCTGCTTCATCTACAACGGGGCCGTGCCTAGCCTGCACCCCAAGTCATCGTTGGAACCGGAGAGAAAAGCCTGAAAGACTTTCCCAGCAAACGCTGAAACCGGAAAGGCCTTCTCTAGCTGTTGCTCTGCCCTGGGTCCAGAAAGCCCTGCCTGGCCTTTCGCTGAGCGGCCAGGAATTCAAGGAAGACTGCTTAGCGGCCTTTGGGCATTCTACATTCCGCTTGCCTGGATTCTCTCCGGTGCAAGTTCATCTTGGCCTTGCTCATCGTGCATCCCTTTTTCATAGACTCTGTGGCGGCTGCTCGCCAAAGCTTAGCTGTAAAGAGGACCGTGTGCCAAGTCAAGTCAAGTCAACAGCGGTAAGCCTTCTAAGCTCACTAAGTGTCAATGTGGAATCACCTTGTTAATGGCTATGCATTGTTAGTTCAAAGATCAAAGCTGCCAGCCCCACTGCCTTCAGGCTACTTAGGCCTTGTCACAGTAATCCTGCTTTGGTTTGCAACAAAAGACTAAAGCGAATTGCCAGTCAAGTCATCCCGTCCGCAGTGGTTTAATAGGACTTTCAAAGATCTTCCAATTGCCGGTTTGAGACTCTAGATTCCCTTCGCATGGGATTCCATCAGTAAAGGAGAGGTATTGCTTCCGCATTGACTTTGCCTGCAGTACCTAAAGCCGCCAACCTTCTTGCGCCGGTTGGGGGCTCAAAGACTATCTATCGCACCCTGCATTTGTTCCTGAATTTCCTCCGCTTGAGATCCTGCTGTTGCGGATACTCAAGCCTTGCTGATTTCAGTATTTGCCTGTTGAACTTCCTAGCATTCTTTGAATGGAGCTCAGCCTTCTTTCACCGGTTGGGCTCCACAGAGATCATCTATCAGAACCCGGCCTTTTGCATGGGCCGAATACTTTCCTGAACTTTCCTTTTGGCATCCGGCTTGATCCCTGCCAGCGGCCCTATTGCAACGGGTCGCTGCCACCCTGCTGCTCCTGTTTGATACGGGACTATTTACTCCTTGTTGATCCCTGCTAAAGCTGCTATCCAAAAGCACTAGTTTGACTGCCGTAAACCTGTTTTCCTTATGCCTTGCTAATATCAATAAAACCCGGTTGTACCCTTGCTCTTGTGTGGTCTCCAGGGAGGTCTTGCGCCAGGGCCCATAGTAGGGGGCGACATCAGATTGGTTACAGGAACATCTAGGAGTGAGCATATTATACCCATACTAAAGTCACTCCACAGGCTGCCAATTAGTTTGTGGGGAAAGTACAAAGTGTGGGTTTTGACCTTTAATGCCCTACATGGTTTGTGTCCAAGTTGCCTACAGGATCATATTCTCCCATACAATCCACCCCAAACACTGAGGTCCTCTGTGGGGTGGCTACTCCAATCAGTTAGAACCTGAATGGTAAACATTACCCAGAGGAAATTTTCATCGGTTGCCCCAAAACTGCTGGAACACATCCAACAGCTAAATGAGCTGTCAGAATTTAAAACACACCTGAAAGCCTATCTCTTGCTACCCAGTCCAATTTAACTACCGTATTTTTCGCTCCATAAGACGCACCTGCTGATAAGACGCACCTAGATTTTAGAGGAGGAAAATAGGGAAAAAAATATTTTCGCTCCCCCTCTAAAATCTAGGTAAATCTTATCAGCAGGTGCGTCTGGCTGACTCCTCCCCTGGCTCCTTTCCTTTCCCTCCCACCTTTCCTCGAGCGAAGAAAAGGTGGGAGGGAAAGGAAAGGAGTCAGAGGGGAGTGCACCAGGGTCGCGTCAGCTCTGACGCGGCGCTGGCTGACTCCTCCCCTGGCTCCTTTCCTTTCCCTCCCACCTTCCTCGAGTGAAGAAAAAGGTGGGAGGGAAAAGAAAGGAGGCAGAGGGGAGTGCACCAGGGTCGCGTCAGCTCTGACGCGGCGCTGGCTGACTCCTCCCTGGCTCCTTTCCTTTCCCTCCCACCTTTCCTCGAGCGAAGAAAAGGTGGGAGGGAAAGGAAAGGAGGCAGAGGGGAGTGTACCAGGGTCACGTCAGCTCTGACGCGGCGCTGGCTGACCTCTCCTGGCTCCTTTTTCCTTTCCCTCTCACCTTTCCTCGAGCGAAGAAAAGGTGGGAGGGAAAGGAAAGGAGGCAGAGGGGAGGTGTACCAGGTCACGTCAGCTCTGACGCGGCGCTGGCTGACTCCTCCTGGCTCCCTTTCCTTTCCCTCTCACCTTTCCTCGAGCCGAAGAAAAGGTGGGAGGGAAAGGAAAGGAGGCAGAGGGGAGTGCACCAGGGTCGCTCAGCTCTGACGCGGGCTGGCTGACTCCTCCCCTGGCTCCTTTCCTTTCCCTCCCACCTTTCCTCGAGTGAAGAACCGGTGGGAGGGAAAGGAAAGGAGGCAGAGGGGAGTGCACCAGGGTCGCGGCAGCTCGGACGCGGCGCTGGCTGACTCTCTCCCCTGGCTCTTTCCTTTCCCCCTCTCACCTTTCCTCGAGCGAAGAAAAGGTGGGAGGGAAAGGAAAGGAGGCAGAGGGGAGTGCACACCAGGGTCGCGTCAGCTCTGACGCGGCGCTGGCTGACTCCTCCTGGCTCCTTTCCTTTCCCTCTCACCTTCCTCGAGCGAAGAAAAGGTGGGAGGGAAAGGAAAGGAGTCAGAGGGGAGTGCACCAGGGTCGCGTCAGCTCTGGCGGCGCTGGCTGACTCCTCCCTGGCTCCTTTCCTTTCCTCTCACCTTTCCTCGAGCGAAGAAAAGGTGGGAGGGAAAGGAAAGGAGTCAGAGGGAGTGCACCAGGGTCGCGGTCAGCTCTGAGGCGCTGGCTGACTCCTCCCTGGCTCCTTTCCTTTCCTCCCACCTTTCCTCGAGCGAAGAAAAGGTGGGAGGGAAAGGAAAGGAGTCAGAGGGGAGTGCACCAGGTCGCGTCAGCTCTGACGCGGCGCTGGCTGACTCCTCCCTGGCTCTTTTCCTTTCCCTCTCACCTTTCCTCGAGCAAGAAAGGTGGGAGGGAGGAAAAGGAGGCAGAGGGGTGCACCAGGGTCCCTCCGCCGCCGCAACGGACCACAGAAGAGAGGCAGCGACAGGGTAAGTATATCGCCCTCCCCCTCTGCTCCAGCGCCTCCCCCCCTGCCTGCGTCTTACGCTCCATAAGACACAGCTGATTTTTCATCCCACTTTGGGAGGAAAAAAACTGCGTCTTATGGTGCGAAAAATACAGTATGTCTTTTAAATCAAATTCTATATTTATTGTGTTTTAACTTTTGTTTCATGTATTTTAATATGTGTATGTTTATATGCTTTTATAGCTGCATTTTAACCATGTTTTAATATGTGATTTTATAGAAGTGTTGTGCACCATCTTGAACCACAA
The DNA here is from genome assembly GCA_030556195.1 of Anolis apletophallus. Lineage (NCBI taxonomy): Eukaryota > Metazoa > Chordata > Lepidosauria > Squamata > Anolidae > Anolis > Anolis apletophallus. The sequence continues at coordinate 36,661,052 of JARBWK010000010.1, forward strand.
GGAGAGGTGTGTAATAAATAAAAACGTATTATTATTATTATTTTGGTTGAATTTCCACAAAACCTGCAAATTAAAGACAAAGCTAATTTCTAATGAGCTATGTTCTTTAATTGGTAACAGTATTGTCAATGTCAAATACTGCTTTTTCTCAATGCTTTCACAGAAGATGCTACCAAGTTGTAGCAATTTCTTCCCCAGCTGGCTTCCTCCCTGCTGTCTGTCTGCCAGCAAGTAAACCCCTTTTTATTTAAGGAATCATATGTTTTTAATATGATGCAGTAGAGCTTTTAATTGTGGCATGTTTCTATTTTTATTTTCTTTCATTTTTAAATTGCTTTTAACATTCATTTTTGACCCATTTAATTGTGTTTTAACTTTTCTACTAAGAGGATATTTTTAAATGTTCTATCATGTTTTTAAATACACACACATGCACATTGTACACTATCCTGAAAGAAAGGTAGAATATAAAATAAATAAATAAATATTTGCCATTAAAATGAACAAAATCTGGCTACGAGCATTAAAAAAACCTCTAAAAGCAGGATAGTAAATAAATAGCAACACTAAAAAGGACAGGGGGATTCCAGACAGGAAACAATCAGGGCCAGCTAACACTTCCCTACAAAGGATTCCACCAGGCAGGAAGCAGCTAGGCTTGGAAGGTGTATGGCCATTAAATACTAATCAAGGTGGCCAATTGCAATGTTCATACTTGCCTCAAACAGACAACCCATGATATTCCACATATATATAAACCCCACTTGCCTAGTTTCCAAAACACCTCACAACCTCTGAGGATGCATGCCATAGATGTGGGTGAAATGTCAGGAGAGAATGCTTCTGGAACATGGCCATACAACCCGGAAAACTCACAGCAACCCAATATTTGCCAATTAATTCTCAAAGCACCCACATTTTGATTTGGTTTTTTAGACCCAAATCCAGAAATAGAGGTCTCAATTTATATTCTCCAGATTCTTCACTGCCTTATTAAATATTCGAACCTTTCTATATCATTATAGCACATGCGACCAAATGGATTCTCCCTGGGTCATAGAATCCCTTTGCAAACACTGGAATAACACCAGTCTCCTGACTTCGGAATAAAACTGAGCATAAATGACACAGTTTTGCTATCAATTCTTGCCAAAGTTTTAAAAGGTCCCAAATTTTTTTTGATAATGTTTGGATGGCTCCTCAGCACTTTATCCAACTAACTAATTTATTGATCATATCAGAAGCAAACCAAGGGTACAGTTGTAATGTATTTTAAAACCACTAAGATTAAAGGCATGGCATTATATAGATTAATAATATAATCCAACCAATGAAAGCTCTTTTCTAGAAGTCTGGATTAACTACATTAGCAGTTTATTTCCCAAAACTTGGAACAAAAAGGATACATGCGTCAGTTTTCAGCACATTCAAACTTGATTTACCTGTGGCTATTTTGAGGAGATGGGTTTGAAATCCGGTACATTTGAAAACTTCATCAAATATGTTAGGTGTTGGAATTGTATAACACCCCTACTGCTATTGTTTGAACTGCAACTCCCAGAAGTTCCAACCAGTAAAGCCAATGGTGCAGAATATTGGAAACTGAAGTTCAACAATACCTGGAGGGCTACACAGTTGCTTCCTGGATCATGAATGCAATGATTCAAGCTGTTAACACAAAAGTTATCATATTTATAACTAGTATTTTGGGGGGCTTGCCTTTAAAAGTTGCCTGCATCCAGTAAGTTTGTTATCCACTGGGATTTGGTTACAGGATCCCCCAAGGGTGAATATTTAGGATGCTCAGGCCTCATTATATACAATTGTGTAGTAAAATGCTGTCCTTTATATAAAATTTCAACAACAAAGTTTTCTTTTAAAATGTATTTTAAAATACAGTATATATTTTCAAACTGAGGATGGTGGAATCTCTGAATGCAGAATTCGTTGACATGGAGGACTAGCTTTACTTTCAATTACCTTGATGTGTTATTTTCATTAAGCTCACCAAAGAGCTTTTATTTCATTCCCTATTGTAAATGTAAAAATATCTAACCATTATGTTAACTTTAATGTTTGAAGCTATGGAAAAGCAGATCAGCTCCATCAGCCTGAGGATGTACAAGTAGCAAAGCTGTTGTCTGATTACAAAAGAAAATAACTTGATGCAACAAATGTTCCAATTCCCTCCTGAAATCTTTGGACCTCTGTTCTCTTTGCTTCATCAAGTGTCCCACTTACTGCCTTTTTCTTTGTTTCTTTTCCTTCTAAATGCCCAGAGTTTTGAAAAGCTGGAGTTATTCTGTTTGCATAATTATTATACACAAACCTTGGGCTGTGTCCTATAAAAAGCACAAATGCGTTATTGTTACTCCACATCGTTTGTATCTTTGCAATGAGGTTGGTATTTTGAACTGTTTGATTTTGTCTAGACAACAGGCATGGTTGGAAGATTCACAGGTATGAAGGTGCTCCAAGTTGTACAGGCACTCCACAAGTACCAAGCCTTTGAATAGGATCCAGTATCACAAAACTCTTATTCAATTTAGAGCAACTGCTGAAGGAGTGATGCTAAAAGTAGTAATGTCTTTGCCACCATCAAACAGCCTTCCCCAATGCAGTGCAAGTAGCGTTATTAGAGATCTCCCTTGTTTCTTCTTTTCCACATGTATCATATGCTCTTCTACACCTTTTAGATGTTTGAGGTTATTCATGTCTTCTTTTTTCCTCACTCATATATTTGTGTTAGGACTGTCAGGTCTCAGGGACTGGGCCTGAATCTTAGTGTGAAAACCTCCTTTAAAAGGACTTGCCTTTCTACCCATTATGATATGTTACGGGAATCATATGATCTCTTTTACCTGAAATACCAAGAAAACCAAGTTTCAGTGTTGGTACAGAGTATTGCAGATAGCAAAAGATAGAGCAGCTATTGTACAATCCAAGGTCAAGAAAGTTATTCAGCAAAAACAGATTCATAATGAACCAACCAGCTATCCAGGAATAATAATCCCTTGAAGAAGAAGGTAAACATACCAAAAGGTGAGAGCCAATAAGGGCATTGTTCTCAACAAAAAAGCATGCATTCTCATCTTTCTTTTATATAGTAGCTCCCTTAGTATATTTAATAACATTATTTAGCTGTATTCTTCACAGAACTATGATTGCAACCTCATGTTGCATTTCAGTGGTAGAGTCTAGGACATAAACCTAAGCTTCTACCTTTTGCTGGAAGGTAGGAATGGATGAAGGGAGTTCTCCCTCTCCCCCTGTTCTGATCCTGAAATGACCTGTTAAAGAAAGAGAGCTTGGCTGGTCTTCACTCATCTGCTATTAAGCTTGTACATGGATTCAATTTGGCTGGTTCCCTTTGGCTAATCTAGCTGGTCATAATGGCAAGAGCTCAGCCTCCATGTTTCTTTCAGCCACAACAGAACAGTGGCTGTCAAAAACCAGCTGCTTTCAGTTACAAGTGGAGTGTTGGGAAGAGGCAGCCACTAGAAGAAAAAGTGTGAGGGGGGAAAAGGCACCACTCCAAGGTCTGCAAATCAAGAGAAATGAGAGGGTCTTTTAAAGAAAGCCTGGGGTAGGATAACTCGATCACTCTTCCTTCCCGGCAAGTGAGGAAGCCTCCTTAAAATGCCTTGGAAAGCTGTGTGCTGCAGGGAGAGAGCACCATGCACACCTGCAGCACATGTGTCCTCTACAGTAGAAACAGCTTTAAGTAAGCATTAAACCCGAAGCAGAATGGAGTTTGAAGTGTGTGTGTATGGGGGGGGACGGGGGACGGACCACTCCAGGGCCTGCAAATCAAGAGAAAAGAGAACGCTTTTAAAAGGAAGGCCAGGTCAATTGCTCTTCCTTCCCTGGGAAGTCTCCTTAAAATGCCATGGAAAGCTGCATGCTGCAGCACCTGTCTCCTCTAGAGTAGAAAATGAACAGCTTTACCTAAGCATTAAACCCGGTTTCCTTTACAGACAGAAGGGAAAGGATCATAGAAAGAGTGGTATCTTAACTCTGATGCTTTTAATCCAGGTCTTAATGAAGGATATAAGGGCAGACAATGCCAAAAATGACAGGAAAGAGAGCCTGGGAAGCTCCTCCCCCCAGGCTTCCAAGATCAAAATTTGATTTATGTCCTCCTGAATTTGGAAGGTTCCCAAAAAACTTATCAGGACCCCTTATCAAAATACAGAACACTAAATCGGATCACAGTTTACCCAGATAGCACAAGCCTATCTGCTATGTCTCTTCAACTGGTAAATCAGTTACCTTTTCTTTTTCAAAATCTTACCCCACTTCTGCAGTTCTCAAAGGAGGGGGAGGAAACTCAGTTGAGAGTTGTGTGTGTTTCCCCATTTGTTAAACTTGAGCATCAATGGGATGTCAAAAGGCCTGTCCTTTGTAGTATCACAAGGAATTTTCTTCCTGGGATATTTCTGACCTGGCAAATTTAGGACCCTTCCACACAGCTGGATAAAACCTAGCCAAGTTAGATATGGATCTACCCTGCCCTATATCCCAGGATCTGATCCCAGATCATCTGCTTTGAACTGGATTAAATGAGTCTATACTGCCAGATAATCTGGGATAAATAGCTAACCTGGGATCAGATCGTGGGATATAGGGTAGTGTGGAAGGGGCCTCAGCTGAATGAAGATTTTGGTAAAATTTAAAGTGCAGGAGCTCTTTATGACAGCTTATGTAACTTTGAAGATATAGGTACATATCTAGAAGGCCTCTTTCCATGTCTAATTAGAGTTAATAATCTACTAACAATGTTGGCAGTAAGAGAGAACTGTCCACAACAATTCATATATAGCTGACCATTTCTGGATGCTGCTTCATTACAGAAATGATGTACTGCAGTCCCCTGTTGTGACTATTAAGCCCTGACCATTTTCGAAGGTAGGCTGAAGCTTTAAACTAGTTCTAGTAAAAGTCAACAACCAAGTCAGAAAAACATACACTTTCAAGTTGGTAGAAGATGTTGGTCCCAAGGTTAACTCAAGATATTGGCAAACAGTGTTCTTCCCTTGAGGTGTGCATGTGCAGTGCCCAGAGTCAGTCAAGTTATTATTTTGTTATCATAAGTAGAAAATTTCTCTTGCTTTTGTGGGAACAAAAAACAATACATGAAATAACTAACAATTTGCTGCCCTTGGGTGACATCCCAATACAATAGCCCAAGGTGGCTGCCAAACTTTGCCGCCAAATGTGAGATTTTACCAGCGGTGAGATAAATTGGTCAGTCTAAGGAGTGGATCTGGATATGAATGTTCTATGAAGTATGCCTCTGTTGGTTTCAGAATTGAAGCCTGGAGGCCATTCTTCATCTACTGCCCTAACATAACAGAAGATGAAATGGCATAGCTTCAGTAACAGAAACTGAAGAGCAGCATGAATAGTTTGGCTGTCTGTTTTGACTTACTTCCCGAGCATACCCTTCTCATTTTGTCCTGTACCTGCCCATCTGTTAGCCTCCTGCCAGTTCTTAAACACCTGTTCAGTCAGAATTTCTATATGGAATAGGGTGAAGGAAGAGAATCTTGCTTTTTATTTTCATACTTTGCCTCAAAAAAGCTTCAGAGTTTAAATCTTGGTTTTCTTGCGAATGAGAGGGCTAGAAGCTAATGAAAGTGTCAAAACCCCTAGTCTGGGATCTGTTTCTCAATCCTGTATCTTGAAGCAAATGTAGCAGTCTAAATTGGGAGTGGAGATCATGAGGCCTTGCAGATGTTGAGAATTTTCAGAAGCCCTTTGGGTGTATGACTTGGATTCTGTGCATTAAGAAGCTAAAGCAGAGTGTGTTTGGGGGGGGGGGGGGGGCATGACAGCACTGATCTGTTTCCTTTTCTCCAAGTTCTGCTAAATCCTGACCACCACTCAAAATTGGGGGGAAGGGAGTTATAAGAAAGAAAATAGGATAATAGTGATACACTTTCATCCCACCCCCTCTCACACACCATTTCCCAATCATGGATGATTGATCCATGTCAGTCAATCAACTATAGCAGTCTTTATCTTCCTCTTGTGCTGGTCTTCTGTAAAGCTAAATAATTGTAACTGACCAATTGAACCCAAATCATCATACTGTACTTTGCAATAAGAACAAAGATGTCTTTCTTATTAGTGGTTATATTCTGTCCCCTGGATTCTACAGAATGCAGTAAACGTAGAGTTCTTCCACACCACCCTATATCCAAGGATATCAAGGCAGGAAAACCTTCAATATTTGCTTTGAATTGGGTTATCTGAGTCCGCACTGCCATATATTCCAGTTCAAAGCAGATATTGTGAGATGTCTTAGCTTAATATTCTGGAATAAGGGCTGTGTGGAAGAGCCCATATATTTTCTTGTATTGGATTAGCCCACCAGTGCCTCTAACCTACGAGTATTAACCTCAAAGTATTGGAAACATTGACTGATGACCACATATCTTAGTTGTGGGCAGGATTTTGTTCTAGCCTCCTATTAAACCTAGAAGTCCCCGCCTCAAGTACAAACTAGCCCAATCCTGCTTGTCTTCCAAAATCAGATGAGAATAGATATATTCAATATGGCATAGTGGTGCAAGGGAATTCAAGTTAATACAGTCATCACTTTGATGCAGATATTGGACAAATGTTGCTGACCTTTGCTCCTTTCTAGCTTGATGATTCTGTAAAATGTCTAGCCATATATAAGACTAAACCCAAATTCATTTTGAAGTATTGATCTGTTTTGCCAAGCATAGCTACAGATATCTGCTTGCTACCAAGCTGAATCTGCTTACCATGCCTTCAAACTGTATAACTGAATTGCTGGTGGCTTGGAAAGGCTGAGAGCTCGGTCGAAAGATAGCATTATGCACCTGCCTGCAGTTATGATTTCCTCGAGCAGGGGCTGTCAGCTTACCCCTTTGATCACCAAGACATCTTCTAAATATATAAAATTTATTCTTATCAAAAGGCACACTTTGTGCCAAGATGACTGCAATTCATCAGGTGATTGTAGAACAGAAGTGGCATTTGATGCGAACGTATGGCAAAAAGATAAAGGGGGATGCCAGATTTCTTATCTGATGCCTTCTTATATTTTTATACTGATTTTTAGTCTGATTTTAAATAACTGTTTACTGGGGAGTTGTCCTTCTCCTCTTAGGGCGCTTGTGCCCGCTTTCTGCTGGTCTGTGACCGTAATAAAGTTTTGATTGATCTGATGCCTTCTTTGCCAGCTTCCATGCAAAAGTAGTCTTATATGCAGGTAGATTGTGGGGCCTATTGGGGCTGTTTGAAATACCATTGCATTGTCCCAGCTTCAAGACATGGGGTATCAAGTTTGGAATGGCAAATGAACGTGTAGTAATTCATAAATGCCATTGATGCACTGAGTCTATTTTAGCTAGAAACAACAATGGGATTTCATCCCTAGAGGACTGCTGGGATCCCAAATGTAGTCCTGAGGTAGCCACCTTAAAAGGCAAGTTTGGCAAACTACTTTTTTTGTTGTGGCAGGAACGACTTGAATATGGGAGATGGCAAAGTGGGAAATAATAAACACATTTCCAGACTGGCATTCATAGTCATAAGTTTGCCAGAATGGATCTGTATTTTAATCCTTAACATAGATTGGCATAGGTCTTTGGTCTTTAACTAGGGACAGAAATATCTTTTATTGCGGTGTGATTTTTCCTCATCATATACTGCATATTATTGTAACTTAATTTTATTTTAGTTCTACATGTACCTTGGCTTCCATAGTATATGAAAGTCAGGATATAAACAAACAAAAACAAACATCCCAAGCTCTGCTATTGCTACTGACTTTGCAACCTAGGAGGAGAGCTGCGGCCCACTCCAGAATCCCCAAACCTACTCCTTCTTATTGCTATTTGCTTGTCTGCCGAGGTGAATGAGCATCAGCAAGAATAGTGGAGGAGAATCGACCTTAGCTTCTTCCTTTGGCTTCTGAGACACAAAGTACATTTCATCATGGCAAATTTGGGTCCACTTATTATTTTGCATAAAGGCTATATAATATGTCCCATGTATATTTTTAGTTCCGAAAGTAACCATTTTAAAGAAAATGCCAAAGCCAGGATACAATCAGAGATTGCTGAAATACCATTACAAAGACTGGTTTGTTCAATTCAACCTCACTCCACTCCTATAGAAAACAGAATGCATACTAAGATACTAGGCTGTTACTGTGTAGGGGGAGTTGCATGCCACATCTCAGGTTCATTCTCCCTGTTCTTGGGGCACAGTCTCTATGGCACAAAGCCAGGCAAGTATAGGGCAATGCAAAGTACTTCCCAACATCTCTAAATTCCCCTCCAGATTTTGCATCTCCATTCCCTGCTCTCTGCTCATCAACAGAGGGAATTCCAGGATGAAGACTAATCATGCGGCTTTCTCAAACTACAGAGCAGCAGGCAAAAACACCTGCAGGCAAAGAGGGTGGAATGTACACAAATATATTTCTGTAGCTCCAGATCTGCTTAGGAGCTTCCCCCATCCACCTACTGATTTATAAAAAGTTGAATTTCAAAGAAAGAGAGGAAAACCCACAATCTGATCCCAAGAGAACCTCAAAGGATTCACATTATGTACCCTCATTAGAAGTGATCTGGATCTCAACAGGGAAGGAAGGGCTTGTTTGTTTTTGCTGTCACACCCAAGTCACATAATAGATAATTAGAATATATTTTTTATCTTTTATGTACCATCAAAAAGATTTCAATGTCTAGTATATGACTTTTTTAAGAGAGCCACCGTGGTATAGTGCAGGGGTCCTCAAATGTTTTAAACAGAGGGCCAGGTCACAATCCCTCAAACTGTTGGACGGCCAGATTATAATTTGAAATTATAATTTCACCCACTTTTGCTGTATATATTTTCAAAAATTCAATAAAAATCTATTATTAAAAACATGAATGAATTTCTATGCACATTGTAGTGCAAAAAACACTTGAAAACAATACAATAATTAAAATGAAGAACAATTTTAACAAATATTAGTTTAACAAATATTATTAGTATTTCAATGTGAAGTGTGGGCCTGCTTTTGGCAGATGAGATAGGGTTGTTGTTGTTGTTGTTGTTGTGTGCTTTCAAGTCATTTCAGGCTTAGGTTGACCCTGAGTGAGGGTTGGGTAAATGACCTTGGAGGGCCGTATCTGGCTCCCAGACCTTAGTTTGAAGACCCTTGGTATAGTGGTTTCAGCATTGGACTATGATTCTGCAAACAAGATTTTGAAACCCACTGGCTGATCTTGAACAAGTCACACTCTCTTGGCCTCAGAGGAATGTAATGGCAAATTTCTTCTAGGAAAATTCTGCTAAGAACCCCCTTTGATAGGTTTGACTGAGCCCCCTTTTACACTGCCATATAATCCAGATTTGATTTGCAGTCAGGAAATGACTAAGATTTGGAAGGACAGCCAGGCCTGCTCTAGATTGAAGGCAGTTTGGCATCACTTTAGCCAGCAAGGATCAATACTATACAATACCCTTTGGAAGTGAAAGCTACAGACCTTGTCAAACTACAGCTTCCAGGATTCCATAGCATTGGACCTTGACAGTTAAAAGTGATGCCAAAGAACATCACTCCTAGAATGTAGGTGCACCAAGGCATGCCTCCTCTTTTCAGCCTTCTTGACACTTAGCCAGTTGGCTCAAAACATTGATGGGAGTTGGAGTACAACAGTATCTGGAAGGCTACAGAGTTTCCTCCTCTGTTCTAGATAGGTTTCTGCCTCCAGGTGCCCCTGCCGCTGTGGCCAATGGCAAAGGATGATGGGTTTAGTGATCTAAAAAACTTTTTTCATCCTTGCCTTGGACCTGAGTAAGAAGATGAAGTCATAGAATTATAGAAACATGGGATTGGAAGAAACTACAAAGACTATCAAATCTAAGCAGTAGATTGCTTATCTGCCCAAATTTCTTCAAAGTAAATATGGGGCATTCTAGAGCAGTGATTACCAACATGTGGTCCATGGACCACCAGTGGTCCCCAAGAATGAAAATATGGTCTGCGGCCTCACTATTACTATACTGCTGCCTCAAAACCATGTGGCAACAAGAGTGACTGGTCTTGCGAAACCCTCTTATAGTGCTGAGGGGAGAGGTGGTCTAGTAACAAACAGTGGGCGACACCGTGTATAACTCAAAAGCACAATAGTGTGGCAATAATATCAAGCACACTTAGAAAAATAATTCATTTAGTTATGCAAATAGGACATTGGTCAATAGACACATAAGTAGTAGAATACAAACATTGGTATAGACATGCAATATCAGATAGATATCATCAAGTTCATTTCATAGTACAATACATATATCATACACATATATCATGGACTGGAGTTGATTGTTACCATATGCTCTGTGTATGATATATGTATTGTACTATGAAATGAACTTGATGATATCTATCTGATATTACATGTCTATACCAATGTTTGTATTCTACTACTTATGTGTCTATTGACCAATGTCCTATTTGCATAACTAAATGAATTATTTTTCTAAGTGTGCTTGATATTATTGCCACACTATTGTGCTTTTGGGAGAGGTGGTCTACCCACAAAAAATTACCATCACATCAGCTCTAGATTATTAAATATGGTTTTCTGTGGGTGAACACATGGTGACAACTGGATGGCATATGTTCTGTATCAGAAACTAGAGCTGATGTGGTGTATCCAATGCCATTTTCTGAATCCGCAAACCAAATAACCAAACTGAATCTAAAGTTGACCAAAAACTGATTTGTAATCCTAGTCCTTGGTCAAAGTGGTCCCTGTTCCGTCCTCCAGACGTTTCATATGCATAGCCCCATAGTTTTGGTTTTTAAAAGGCAGCATTTTTTCCTTTTGCATTTTTTACTGGGACTGTTCCAGACACACTGGCACCTTGCCTGTTAATTATTAGCAAGGTTGCAGCCTGGTGCAGAATTTGCCACCTAAAGCTCTGCAAATGTATCTTTTTAGTTGGTGTCCGCCCTTTTTTCTTCCTGGGGATTGGCCTCCATTTTAGAAAGTGTTTTAGTTCCTTTCAGAGAGGGAAGGAAGCCAGATGTGTTTTTGGCCAGCCAGGATTGGCTGCGAAAGGGTCACCGTAAGTACTGGGTGCTTACTGGGTGCTAACCTGCATGCTGACCTGCTGATTGCTTTTGCTTGACCATTAGCTGGGGAGTGCTGGAGCCAGATGAGTTTATGGTACCTTGCAGAGACTGGCTTTGCATGCTGTATATTATAGAAATCAGGATACCAGCACAGCTTTAGGTCACGTTGGGACTGTTCTTAGGTTGAGAGGGGGAAGGTGGTCGTGGTGCCTTCTACCAAACACCTAGGACCCGGGTGGGAAATATCGGGTTTCCTGCCATCCAAAAGAAGCAGTAGGAATCTTTTGAGCAACAACCCAAAGGCATTTCCACTCTTTTTGCAACCATTAAGAAGCTGTGCCAAGTCCTGCAAAGACTTTGTTATTGAATAAACTGTTTGATTTTCAACTTTATTTTGGAGTGTTTTTTGGGTTGCCAGACCACCTAGCCTTTTCAGCAAGCGCCTGCAGTCCACCAGATAGAAAGGACAACACCTCTGCTAGTTTTAATTTTAAACAGACCTGGTGTGACGGCATAGTACTTACGGCCCTGCGGGCCGATCCGCCTCCGTTGAGCCTGCACGGGCTTAGAGATTTTACTTTGTGGTCTGAGCCAGCAAGCTTGCTGCCAGACTCAAGAAAGGTGAGGGAGGGGGCTCCATTCCCTCAGTTCTGGCAGTCCTTTGGCTCGCGCGGTATGCGTGCGCCCAGAGCCTCAGCGGCTGCCCCTGGATCTACACAGCTGTGCAGCACCCACCAACTCGTCGAGCTCCTTTGGCGGCAGGCCCCGAGCTGCGGAGCTCCAGCGGCTGTTCTTGGGCTCGTGTGTGCGCACGCGTAGCCTCAGCGGCTGTCCCTGGGTTTGAACTGCTGTGCAGTTCCCAGCAACTCCTTCTGAGCTCCTTCAGCGGTATGCCCCGAGCCGCGGAGCTCCAGCGGCTGTTTTGGGATCGCGTGTGCACACGCTAGTGGCCCCCGCAGCTGTCCCTGGGTTTGCACGGCTGTGCAGTTCCCAGCAACTCCTTCTGAGCTCCTTCGGGCGCACGCCCGAGCCGCGGAGCTCCAGCGGCTGTTCTTGGCTCGCGTGTGTGCGCACAGAGCCTTAGCGGCTGTCCCTGGGTTTGCACGGCTGTGCAGTTCCCAGCAACTCCTTCTGTGCTCCTTCGGGCGGCCGCCCGAGCCGCGGAGCTCCAGCGGCTGTTTTGGGCTCGCGTGGCGCACGCTAGTAGCCCCGCGGCTGTCCCTGGGTTTGCACGGCTGTGCAGTTCCCAGCAACTCCTTCTGTGCTCCTTCGCGGCACGCCCGAGCCGCGGAGCTCCAGCGGCTGTTTTGGGCTCACGTGTGCGCCGCTAGTAGCCCCTGCGGCTGTCCCTGGGTTTGCATGGCTGTGCAGTTCCCAGCAACTCCTTCTGAGCTCCTTCGGCGGCACGCCCCAAGCCGCGGATCTCCAGCGGCTGTTTTGGGTTCGCATGTGCGCACACGAGTAGCCCCCGCGGCTGTCCCTGGGTGTGCACGGCTGTGCAGTTCCCAGCAACTCCTTCTGAGCTCCTTCGGCGGCACGCCCCGAGCCGCGGAGCTCCAGTGGCAGTTTGGGCTCGCACTAAAGTGCTGAGCCCAGCAGCGCCAGACTGGGACCCGGCTGGGCCTGGCAACGCCAAGAAAGAACAGCCAGCCTTCACGTCAGCGAAGATTTCGGCTGGAACAGTCGACCAGCGGTGATATCTTTGCACAGCGGGGAGAAGGCGCTTCTCTCCCACCTTCCAACGTCGGCCTCGTCGCTCCTTCGGCGGTAGGCCCCGAGCCGCGGAGCACGAGGTGCTTGAAAATTTGGCAAAGCCGCCATTTTAGTAGCTTGCGCTATACGCGCCAAAGAAGCTCCTCCCTTCATTGTTGATCTTCGCTAAGAAGGCTTCCAGCAGCAAATTGCTACCTTGTTGTCGTCTAGCAGTTTGCCCATCGAATTTTGGCGCCAACATCTTGCTCCTTGCAAAGCATCATTGCATGGTCATTTATTGTTGTGTTTGAGTGCTGTGCATTTCATTGTGTATTGCATTTGCCTTTATTGAAAAAAAATATTTTTACTATAAGGGTTCACAATGTCTGTGCAATTGCAAGATGATGTAAGCAGAGTTGGGTCTGAGGGTCATGTTGTAAGGCCCCAGAGGGAAAAACACCCTTCAGCCAGGATGCTAGCCCAGCTAGTTGAGAAAGAGGAGCTCCTCCATGCTAAGATAGCCTCAGCATGGGAACGACGCAACTCTAATGCACAGAGTAGAGAGCGTGGGCATTACAAAGGTGCCATCCATGTTAAGGTCAGACCTTGAACAGGCCTTTCGACCTGTGGAAGGGTTTGGTGTCTGAAGCAGTCCAGGTCATTGAGCGTATCAATGATAAGGACTCAGAGCTAAAGATAGTGAGTGCCTTGGCTGACACCAGTGAAAAGGAGGATAGGGTAAGAGCAGTTCTAGATACCCTAGAATTTAGTTCTCCACCTGTTAATCCAAGGTCTGTGCCTAAGGGAAACCAGTCTCCCTTAGGCAGCCACGAGACCAATATTTTAAAGTCGCCTTCAGTGGCGCTTAGCTTCAAGTCTAGCCACTCTAGTAAGGCATCCAAGTTGAGAGAGTATGCATCATCTAAGCATAGCCGCTCCCATAAATCTTCAGATGCCGGAAGCTCTTTCTCTTCAGAAGCTGTTTTGCGTCTCAAGCTGCAGCGCGAGATCACAGAGGCCCAAGTTGAAGCAAGGATAGCCGATCAGTCCCTCCTCTTCAAAGAGGAGGAACAGCGACTCCAATTGGGACAGGCCCAAAGCCAGGCGGAACAGGCCCAAAGACAGGCCCAAAGCCAGTTGGAACAGGCCCAAAGGCAAAGTGAGATAGAGATGCTTAGAGTAAGGGCTGCTGCTGCTGCCAAGAGTGTAAGGGCTGAGGTTTTGGCAGAGAATTTTCCCTAAATGGGCAGCTTACAGAAGAGAATGTAAGACAGTTGCCAATACAGGACCCTTCTTTCAAGGTGCTTGCACACCTTAGCAGTTTAAGCAGCCAGCTTTCTGATGTGGAGTACGAAGATTTCCCACTTCAGCCGGACCAGAACCCTAAGGTTGCCTTTGAGTTGCCCAAAGTACAGAGTGCCATAGCGGGGAGTTCGTCTTTGCTCAGGCTTCCTGTGCCTCCCCCTACGGCTCCAGGACCACCTGCAAGACCTCTAAAGCTCAGCACCCTTTCGGCTAGTTCCAGAAGAGCTGCCAGTCCATCAACAAGAGACGACCTTCATCCTAAGGGTCAAAGATCAACAGCGGAGGCACCATGGGACCTTACCCAGCAGCAGCCTACACCGCATTTGTCCCCAGCAACCCCAGAATTCCAGCTCACCCCAATCTTAAGAAGTCCCAGAAGAGACTTGAAGGACAAGGGGGTCAAAAGGTTTTCGGACAAAGCTGATTCCTTCTCTGGAAGGTCACTTTCAAAAGAGCAATTAGGGACCTGAGGTTGTCACCTGAAGAAGAGCTGACTTTGATGGGCACCTGGTTGGGTCCAGACTCTTCTCCTCAAGTCAAGAACATTTACGCAGTCCACGTAGCCGACCCCATCAAAGCCTTGGAAAAGGCATGGCGCAGGTTAGACCAAAGGTTTGGAACCAGCACGGAGATTGAAGAATCTCTGATGGACAAGCTGCAAGGTTCCCAACTCTGAAGCTTAAGGACTGCAAGCTTCTGTGGGACGGGGGAGAGAGGTTTTCAACGTCAAGGAGGCCCACGCCCAGGCGTATCCACCGTTCTCTCACCTGGTCAAGTTCATCGACCGAGCCGCCAGAGAGAGGAATGACCCTCAAACAGGTCTGCCAGCATTGTACCAAGGGACTCAGTTGGAGAAACCCCAATGTGGACAGGAAACCGCTTAGAGAGGCCAAGAGACCGGTCAGCGTGAAGGCTGTTGAAACCCAGCACGGGACCGATGTGCCAAGGCCAGAGGGTGTAATGATGTTGATTATTTGTGTGTAAATGTTGTGTGACATGTGTTAAAATGTACGTTGTTTTGAATGTTCTATGGTTTGTTTCTGTGGGTGAAACAGAAGGGAGGCATGGCAGAAGCTTAGAAGAGCTGTCGCCATGGCAACTAGGGCTAGAGGCTAGTAGAATGTTCAGGTTTGAATTCTACAGTTGGAAGAGAGCGGGAGCCAACTGCCAAATGAGAGGGGGAGGAGTTATGTTCTAGTTGAGAGTGTCCTAAGGACTGAAAGGGCACGGTCCAGTGTTCGTGTGTGTCTTACGGTCTGCGAGTGAGCAGTCCAGTTAAAGGGCATAGAGACCCTAGTTAAAGTTGCAGGGGTTTATAGAGGTTTAGTGGAAACCCTATAATAGGTCCCCATTGTGTTATGTAACAGAAAAAGTTGTGCCTCTAAGGAAGTTTGAAACCAACCAAGATTGTACCCATTTGTGTCAAAATAAATTGTTTGCATCTTAAAAGGAAAACACCTCTCCTGATTCTTTTATTGGTGGTGGCCCTCAAAGTCAGTGGTCAGCCGGATAAATGGTGGCAGCGTGGTCAAGTGGTCACTGAGAAGTTTTAAAACTCCAGTCAGTTAAATGGTGAAGGGTGAGACAGTACCCTGCCAATAAACGTGAAGTTGCTGAGGTAACTTCGAGGTTTCCTTGGATTGGAGGTCAGCAGTGTGGACATAGAAAGATTGTCCAGTCTGAGGCCGGTCAAGAAGTGGAGTGGTCACATATTGGCGGCAGCGGTGGGATCTTTAAGAGAGGGTCCACCCTGTCCAGCCGGTTGATTTGAACGTAGCTTCACCCCATATTGGCGGCAGAGCGGTGGGATCGTGTAAGAAAACTGATCCAGTGCGAAAGCAAGGCTACCAGAGGAATTTGTTTAATTTCTCAGTTTACTGACCAAAGTCGTGTGGTAGTAGGAACTTTAATAGTTTAGTTTAAAGTTC